>MVGT01001368.1:122679-150717 GCA_002174775.1 Macleaya cordata
CTTTTAGGTGAGCTCTCTGGGCTCACCTAAGAACAAAACCCTGTACCCCAGGGGGTGGATAAAGCAGGGACAATATTGGTACACGTGTGAGCGGGGCATGACATAAACCCCTAGGTTATCCCTAGTGGACGAGTTGTAGTCTCGTGAGGGATTGCAGTGAATGTACCATTAAAATTCAATGAAGAAAAATTTGAAATAAAAATAAGTTCATCGTTTTTTGACGAATAACTTCTACAAATATGAATTGACCTTTAAGATATCATTGATCTAGCATTTTAAAGGCACAAGAATCAGAAAATAGCATATCAAAGATTTTAGCTTTCAGAAATAACTTCAAGAGTTCAAATCATTACTCAATAGTTAGAGATTCTCAAAAATTTATGACTGGAGTGAATGTGAAATCTGTACTATGCAAGAATAGTAATCTAGCTTTTCCTAAGTCAAGTTAACTCAGATAATCTCTAAGAAATGGTCAAACCAACTAAAGACTGATTCAAAACTAAGCTAGCTATCCAAGACTACGAGAATTTTAGATGTTCACCTTAATACCTCATGGGCTTTATCTGTGATATTCCAGTTTACTTGCGTTTTGCACCGACGGCTTTCACCCTATTTGCTTACACAACAAGTTCTTTTTTTTTTCTTTTCTATCACTTTAATTTTCCTTTTCTTGATGCCAATGACTTCTCTTTCTTTTCTTTTTTTAGTTGAGAGAGAATCAAGTATAAGATAATAAAACACTTCAGCTTACATGGACCTTAGTAAGAGGCACCCTTTCCAGTACACCTCGTCTAATTCACTGGTTGCTTTCCAGAACGTTTACACCAACTACTATCCCAGCTAACCAAGTGAACAAGCTAGTCAAGGCTCATCAGACTTAAAAGATTCTAGCACTCTAGCTGATTATCAGGCTAACAGAACAATATTAAACTTAGACTCTAAAAATGCAAGTCAGATGATGCAGATAGTGAACGTTGTTCCATAGATCATATGCTCAAGAAATCTCTAACAGTTGAGTAATAAAACAAACTCGCATCAAAACATATACTTGCTGGAAATCAAGATAGCATATCTCAAGAAACAAGTGCCTTATCATCTAGAGTTAGATATCTCAAGGTACTTTAGATAACAGTAATCCCAAATCAAGGTCAATGAGCTTAAAATTTTTCAAATTCTTCATCATTCTTTTTTTTAGGTTAATTTAACTTATGCCCTCAGAATTAATGGCAATTTGAACATACCCCCCTCAAAGATCCCGTAATTAACTTACCCCCTCAAACTCACAGTTTCAATTTTTTACCTTTTAAAATTGTACGTGCGTCTCTCACGGTCCAATTTATGACCAAAATGTTCATCACGTGCATAACACGTGCATTACTTAAGGTTCCTAGGGATTAATATATCCTACAGTCCATCTTACAACTTCAAATCAGACGGCTGAGATTAAGCTCATAGTCTTGATTTTCTTATTCATCCTTTTGATCAACAATAACAACCATGGCTGCCTCTTTTTTTTTTTGGTAGAGGAAAACCTCTAGAGAGCTAAAGACACAGAATGTTATTGGAGAGATGAATAAGGGAGGTTAAACTCATCTTCTTCTTCAATACCACCTCTTTTTTTCAAGGTGAGAGAAACCCCCAAATCATCAACGATAAGAAAAGAAACCCCCTAATCTTCTCATACCCATCAGTAGAAATCACTCAGAAACTATTATTTCTCTCTTTACTTGTAAGTTCTTAACTTTTACTTCATCAATCTTCATTTTATCTTTTCATTTATATTCTTCTTTATTTTCATACTATTTAGTTTTATGGGTGTTAATTTCTAGAAAAAAATTGTGGGGTTTATGATTCTAATTTGTTTATGGGTTAATTTAGCTTACCCCCTTAGAATTAATGGCCATTTGAACTTACCCCCTTCAAAGATCCCGTATTTAACTTACCCCCTCAAACTTACGGTTTCCATCATTATGTCGTTTGAAGGCACACGTGCGTTTCACATGATCTTATTTTTTTACCAAAATGCCCATCACATGCATGACAAATGCATTACTTCAGGTACCTATTATTTTTATAACTAAATTACCTTTACACAACCTGCTACACTTTGTGGGAGTAATCTTACGGTTCAACCTACAATTTTAGATTAGATGGCTGAGATTAAACTCATAGCCATGATCTTCTTCAACAAAGGCACTGCCTCAGATGTACCATTGTACCAATTTTCCAGTAAATAGAGAGATGAAACAAAGCAAACACCACTCGGCGTCAGCTTCGACAACATAATAATCTATCAAAATAGAATACCTCCAAAATTAACAAATAGAGAAGAAAGAAAACAACGATGAATCAGATCTCTTAATAACTGTTCAACTCTGAAGATGGTAAAGGTACACATGTTTGGTGTTCTGATCTCTTTAAGGATCACACACCATTTATGTCCACAGTTTGAAATAATCTTCCTTCACTTTCTCTCTCTTTCTCTTCTTATCTATTGGATTAATTTTGTTGTCCCTTACTCAATTTTTAAGATCGATGCACCACCACCATTAAAGCTAACCTTATTCTCACTAATAATAAGCATCTTTTGTAAGTTAAGTTTCTTCTTCAATAAATAGCTACTTCGAAATCACGACGAACCCTAAATTCCAACGTGTTCTGAGCATCAGAGATAATAGAATACAATTTTTTAACCCATCATAACAAATCAGATCTGCAAATTTCTTTTACCCTCTTTGGATGTTAGGGTTAGTCATTAAAACTTTAATTAGATCTGTAAATTTGTTAAATATTTTCTCTAGATAATGGCAGATTTACCACTTCCTTTTTCAATTGCTTCCATGGCTATCTATTTTCTTTCTCTCTACTCTCCCTCTCTAACTCAACTTATATCTCTCACCCAATCCGCCATTAACGAACCTTCAAAAAGGAAGGAAGATTGTGGACTGATTTGGGGATAGGATTCAAAGTTTGTGGGGTAATATCGGTATTATCAAAATAGCCCTTAAGTGATGCACGTATTATGCACGTGACGGGTATTTTGGTCTAAAAAAAGGCCATGTGAAACGCACATGTGCCTTCAAAAGGCATAATAACGGAAACCGTAAGTTTGAGGGGGTAAGTTAAATACGGGATCTTTGAGGGGGTAAGTTTAAATCACCATAAATTCTAGGGGGTAAGCTAACCTTTGTTTATCTATCTTAGATTTAAAGTGGGTTTTTTTATGATTTGTTAAATTAGTGGGTCAGATTTCTGGTTTCAACCTGCGTTCGAATAACGCGGATCTTGAACTAGAGAGATGTAGTAGAATGAACATTCAACAGGTATGGAGAGTGGTTGGATAAGAATTTGGGGGTAGTTTTGGTAATTAATGGACATCCTTTGCTCTCCCTATCTCACTATTGTTTCTTTCACCCAATCCGCCATTAACGAACTTTCAAAGACCAAAGAAGACCGTGGATTGATTTGGGGGTAGAATTTATTATTTTATTCAAGGTTTGTGGGGTAATATTGGTATTATCAAAATAACCCTTAAGTGATGTGCGTGTTATGAATGTGAGGGGTATTTTGGTCATGATTGAAACTGTGCGAGACGCACATACGCCTTCAGACGGCAAAAGGACAGAAACCGTTAGTTTAAGGGGGTAAGTTAATTACGAGATCTTTGAGGGGGGTATGTTCAAATTGCCATTAATTCTGAGGGGTAAATTAAATTTACCCTTTTTTGGACTAGAGTTTTTATTCAAATATATGGCAAAAATGACATGTATCTGGCCTCACCCCCAAACCTGAACTAAACATTGTCCTCAATGTTTCAAAAGAGGGATACAATGATAACATGATATGAGAAAATGAAGAGTAGAGATAATGAAAGAGATTACTAGATAATGATAATGATAATGAATAGAACCCTGATTGTGCTAGAATCCATCAACATATATTATAAAAAGAAATATTGGATTAGCACAAAAATTAAGAGAAAGCAAAATGACCCAACAAAATAAAAGCAGACAAAGAAAAGAAAATCCTACAACTACAGATATGGTACAAAGGACCAAGTGAGGTCAATCCTGATAAACAGGATCCTTTAGAAGAGTTTCCTCTACTTCTGGAGAAATCATTTCTAAAAATGGCTTCAATCTCTGACCATTAACTTTAAACAAATTGCCATTTTTAGAATCTTCAAGTTCTACAGCTCCATGAGGATAAACAGTTCAGACAAAGAAAGGACCAGTCCAACGGGAACGTAATTTTCCCAAAAATAAATTCAAGTGAGAATTATGCAAAAGAACTTTCTAACCTGGTGAAAATGATTTTCTCAAAATGTTCGTATCATGAAACACCTTCATTTTATTCTTATACTTTTGAGCACACTCGTATGCAATATTCCTGATTTATTCTAACTCATTGAGTTGAAGCCTTCTGTGAGCACCCGCCTTGTCTAGAGCAAAATTAAACTGCTTAATAGCCCAATAAGCTCTATGCTCTTATTCAACGGGTAAGTGACATGCCTTGCCATACACAAGTAGGTAAGGAGGCATTCCAATTGGAGTTTTAAAAGCAGTACGGTAAGTCCATAAAGCATCAGTTAATCTTAAATACCAATCTTTTTTAGTGAGGTTAACCGTTTTTTTAAAAATGCTCTTGATTTCTCTATTAGACACTTCAACTTGACCACTAGTCTGTGGGTGATATGGAGTAGCAACTTTATGAGTAATGCCATATTTCTTCATCAAATGTTCAAATGGCCTAATACAAAAATGTTTACCTCCATCGCTAATAATAGCTCGAGGCGTGCCAAAATGTGTAAATATATTTTCTTATAAAAATTCGACCAGAATCTTGTGGTCATTCATTTTACTCGCAACTACCTCAACCCACTTTGACACGTAGTCAACAGCAACAAGGATGTACAAATTACCAAAAGAGTTGGGAATGGACCCATGAAATTAATGCCCCACATATCAAATAGCTCAATGCTCAAAATAGGGTGTAAGGGCATCATGTTTCTACGTGAAATACTCCCTAACTTTTGGCAACGCTCACAAACAACACAATATGCATGGGTGTCTTTAAACAATGATGGCCAATAAAAGCTGCACTGCAAAATTTTTGCAGCAGTCTTTTTTACACTGAAATGACCCCCATATGCATGATAATGACAAAAAGAGATGATATTAGTTTGTTCACTTTTTGGGACACATCTCCTAATAATCTAATCGGGATAATACTTAAATAAGTACGGATCATCCCAAAAGAAGTGTTTAACCTCAGCTAAAAATTTTGAGTAATCTTGCTTAGTCTAATGCTGAGGCATTTATCCAGTAGCAAGATAGTTCACTATGTCTGCGAACCAAGGTAATTGAGAAACAACTAACAACTGTTCATCAGGAAACATATCATTCACAGGCTCTAAATCATCAGAAGATTCGAGAACAAGCCTAGATAAGTGATCTGCTACAACATTTTCTGAACCCTTTTTATCTCTAATTTCTAAATCAAATTCCTATAGCAAAAGTATCCATCTTATCAACGTAGGTTTGGAACCCATCTTCGAAAGGAGGTACTTTAAGGCAGCATGATCAGTGAATGCTATGACTTTAGAACCTACAAGATAGGATCTAAACTTATCTAAGGCAAAGACAACTGCTAACAATTCCTTTTCCGTTGTTAAATAATTCAGTTGTGCATCATTCAAGGTCTTACTAGCATAATAAATCACGTGAAGTAATTTAGTTTTCCATTGTCCTATAACAATTCCAATCGCATAAACGGAGGCCTCACCCATTATCTCAAAAGGTACACTCTAATCAGGTGGTTAGACAATAGGGGCAGAAGTGAGAAGGGACTTGAGCTTCCTAAAAGCTTCTAAACAAGCTTCATCAATTATAAAATTAGAATCTTTTGCAAGTAAATTGCAAAGAGGTCTAAAAATTTTACTGAAGTCTTTAATAAAGCGACAGTAGAATCTTGCATGGCCTAAAAATGACCTAATGTCTCTCACTATTTTTGGAACATGAAGACTTTTTATGAGGTCAACATTATCCTTATCTACTTCTAATACCCTTATCAGATATGACATGCCATAATACAATTCCAGAATGGACCATGAAATGGCATTTTTCCCAGTTTAGCACTAAATTCTTTTCTTTACATCTCACTAACACAAGTGTAAGGTGATGTAAATACTAATCAAAAGATGACCCAAAAACTAAAAAGTCATCCATAAAGATCTTGAGAAGCCACTCTACCATATCAGAAAAGATATTCATCATACAACATTGAAAAGTAGCGGGCGTATTACACAACCCGAAAGGCATACGACGATAAGCAAAAGTTCCAAATGGACAAGTAAAGGTATTTTTCTCTTGATCCTCAGGAGCAATATGAATCTGATTATAGCCAAAATAGCCATCTAAGAAGCAATAGTGACTATGTCTAGCTGATCTCACGAGCATCTGATCGATGAAACGAAGAGAAAAGTGATCTTTCTTTGTGAAGTTGTTTAATTTTTTGTAGTCTATACAGACACGCCACCCAGTGATTCCTGATTGCTTGGGCACAACTTGAACTGGGCTGACCCAAGAACTATCCGAGATGGGATAAATGATACCTGCATCTAACAGCTTAAGCACTTTCGCCTGAACAACCTCTTTCATGTTAGGGCTAAGTCGACGTCGCATTTCCCTAGATGTTTTTGCATCTTCCTCTAAATAAATTTGGTGCATGCAAACATTGGGACTTACACCCTTTAGATCTGAAATTGACCATCCTATAGCTTCCTTATGTTTTTTAAGCATATTAACTAGCCTACTTTCCTGATCTTTGTCTAAATTAGATAAAATGATGACATGCAAGATCTCAGAAGATCCTAAGAACACATATTTTAAAGTATTTCGCAATGGTTTTAAATCTACCTGAGGTGGCTTTTCTACAGATGGGAGAAGTATTGACATTGAAGTATGAAGAGGTTCAATTCTGACTTTCCATTTATCAGTGTCAATTAATGGAGTGGATTCTAACAATGCATTAACCTCACTAATAATACTATCTTCATCAAAATCCAAGGCAAAATGGGCCAAACAGGTTTCTAGCGGATCATCTGACAAAGTCTTTGGTAATGAATCCTGAACTAAAATGTCAATCATGTTTACTTTTTCTAAATCAAGATCACAAAATTGTTGACTAACATTGAAGACATTAAGCTCAACTGTCATATTACCAAATGATAGCTTCATAACTTCATTTTTATAGTTGATGACCGCATTGGACGTAGCCAAAAATAGGCGACCTAAAATGACAGGTATGTGATTGCTCGGGTTCTGAAATGGTTGGGTGTCTAGGACAATAAAATCCACAGGAAAAATAAACCTATCAACCTTGATCAGAACATCCTCTATAATACACCACGAGAAATTTTGACAGATCTGTCTGCTAACTGTAGTGTGATTGAGGTTGGTTTCAACTCCCCAAGACCTAATTAGACATAGACAGAATATGGCAATAGGTTTATACTAGTTTCTAAATCAAGTAGTGCATCTCACAATGTGATCGCCTATCACACATAAAATGTTTGGACATCTTGGATCTCTGAATTTTGGTGGAGTCCTATTCTGAATGATTGAACTCACTTGCTTAGCGAGGAATGCTTTCTTCTGTACATTTAGCTTTTGCTTCTGTGTACAAAGGTCCTTCAGGAATTTGGCATAAACAGGAACTTGCTTGATGGCATCTAATAGTGGAATATTAATATTGACTTGTTTAAACATTTCCATCATATAATTGAAGTGTGTTCCCTTTTGTGGTGAAACCAAATGTTAAGGATAAGGAGCTTTAGGCACAAAAGATTATATGGGATTAGGAATAACAGGTTCCTCTTTATATTTTGGGACGTTCTCAGTCTCTTCAACATTTGGTGCATCTTGTGAAGATGAAGGTGAGGTTGAGACTAGTTCATTCTCTTCAGGAATACCCACCTTGTTATCAATTACTTTTCCACTCTTAAGGGTACTAATTACTTGAACGTGATCAGTGGGTTTGCTACCAGATGTGCTAACCTTAAATGTACCCTTTGGATTCTATAGGGTTTGACTAGGAAACTTACCATTCTCCCTTTTACTCAATGCGGCTAAAATTTGACCTATTTGAAATTCTAACTTCGCAAGAGATTGCGTGTTAGCTAGCAAATTTTGTTGAGTGGTATGCTGGAATTATTGAGTGGACTGCTGCAATTGGATATTGTTTTGTGCCAGTAGGTTGAGGGTTTCATCTATTATAGATAATCCTTTTCTCAGAAGAATGTTGTGAATGCTTAAGAACGTTAAACCCAGGAGGATTAGTAGAACTATTAGTTTATTTACCATGTCCCTTAGACTAAGAGAAATTCAGATTATCCTTCCACCCTGGATTATACGTGTTAGAAAAAGGATCATACTTTTGACGATTTCCATTCCCAAAATTATTATAAAGAGCATTGGCCTGCCTTACACCATTCTCATCTCTCCAAAATAAGGCGCACTTAGACCCTTCATGTGTAGGATCACACCAAATCGAACACAGTAAAGTATTGGGCTCATCTTTACAACTCATGGCTTGGGTAGATTCAGTCATGTCCTCAACTTCTTTTAAGGTCTTACGGTTAGACTGACTTAGCTCTAGAGCTTCAATTCGTCTTGCCATAGATGCGAGTTTTGCCTCAGATTCGAAATTTGCATCTACTCTATGAATACCCCCTATTAACTATGGTCTTCTTAGGTTCTCTAATGATTTCCCATTGTTGAGTCTTTTCTGCCATTTCCTCTAGGAATGACAAACACTCTTTAGCATTTTTGCTAAGGAATCCCCCACTGCAAAGTGACTCAACCATAGTTGTGGTGGGGTAATCTAGTCCTTCATACAGAATCTGGACCAGTCTCATTTTTTCAAAACCATGGTGAGGGCACTGTAACAAAAGGTCATTGAATCTCTCTAGGTATTTGTAAAGATATTCTCCTTCTTGTTGCACAAAACTATTAACACTTTGCCTGATATGAGTAATTTTGTGCTTGGGATAAAACTTGTGAAAGAACACAGTAGTCATTTCTTCACAAGTAGTGATAGATTCAGGTTCTAGAGCATACAACCATGATTTAGCTTTTTTTTTTAATAAACCTCCGCAAGGGAGCAATTTTATTAAAGAAAAATTGGAATATCCTTTATCTCAAATGATCAGTGGTCATTCTAGAACTTTTAACAGTTCCACATATATCTTTAATTTTTCTAATGTGAGTATAAGGATTTTCATCATCGCCAGTACCACGAAATAATAGAAGTGAGTCAAGGGTACTATTTTTAATCTCAAAGTTGTCAGGAGGAGGAGGAGGTAAATGGATGCATGATGGTCGACTTGTCCTAGCTGGGTTTATATATTCCCTTAGTGTCAGAGGTTGATTTTGATTTTCACCCATTGTATTACTTAATGAAAGTTTATCAATAAGTACACACAAATCTTCTGTTCTAACTAGATGATGATTTGAACGTACCCACTCCCCTATTCTCACATGACTTTAATTACTCTTTAAGCAAGGTAATATCACTCGTACAAGGTTCGGCTAAACGCCCGTTTGTTCATAAACTAGACGACCTCAGAATTGGTGAAATTGACCCTCTTTTTTTTTCTTTTTTAAAATAAATTAAAGAAAGAAAACCCAAATAAAAAGAAAGAAACTTAGGATGATGCACAAACACAAACAATGACTCAACCAAAGAAATCCTATAAATGCTAGCAATTCAATTGATTAGCTTTGCATTTAACCCAGGGGTAGGCAAATTTTATCCTAGATGATCTGGACAACTCCTATTATGTTCCAAGTCAGTCCTCAATTGCTAACCTAGGCACTCCTTCAATGCACCCCGATACAGGTAAGTTCCAAGAAAGTCGGTAAGCTTGAAAAAGCTTTGGGCACCCCTTTCTTGGGCTATCATTTTTCTTTTTCAAAGCGACCTTTTTAGGAACTACCTTATATCGCTAGCTTTCCATCGATATGGTCTAAGTGAACAATAGATTTCTTTCTTTTCTCAAGCGGTCCTATGAGCTTGAAACCCTAAGGCCAATGTCTAAGTTAATTTTAAATTAAAATTTCAAGGGATAGGATCGTGATTGACGAGGAAAGATTAACCTAGATGGGCAGGAAAACTGTGATGAAATCTATTTCCTATCTTGTTGGGGGTTAATGCCCTTACTACAACGGCCAAACCACAACAGTTCCTCAACATATAACCACAGAAAAGTGTACAGTTACCCACTGACAGAAGTTCGTGGGTGTTAAAGATTTTACCTCCCGTTCTAGACGGGTGACGAACCGGTTGAGTCGATTCGGACCACTAGCTCCTGTGCTAGTGTACTAACCCGAAGGGCTGAGACAAGATTGTACTTATCCTCCTTCCCTACAATCTATTACAAATGGTGTTCTGGTTAACCCAGAATCAAAACAAATTGCAAATATTTTTAAACCTCAAAATCCTAATTACAAGTTCTAAAAGAAGGAAAAATGAAACTAAAAACAAAACAAAAATTCAGAATTCTTTTCGCTTTTCTTTTTTTTTTCAATGTCCACTTCGAATCCTATAAAAACAAAAACACAAAAAAAAAGTGAAAAGAAATAAATTAAGAATTCTAAACCACTAAAATTCTAATTCCTAAAAAAAATAAAACAAAATAAAACATATAGAAACTATTTTTTTTATTAATTATTATTTTATATTTTTTTGAATCAAAAAATAAAACTAAACCTAATCAACAGTACCGTGAATAGTGCAACAAAACAAATTTTTGTTTTTTTATTTATTTATCCTAAATAAACTCAAAATAAATCCTAAAACTACGAATTAGGATAAGTAATAATTTTTCTAGATCACATCGTCAAGTCCCCAACAACGGAGCCAATTTGATTGATGGTTTTTTCTGTCAATAAATAAAATATACCGCAATCGCACGGTCTACCAATGTAGATCTAGCAAGTACGGGTCGAACCCACAAAGACTTGTGATATGGCAATCTAAAAATAAAATAACCTAAACTAATCCAAAAATAATAGTGATTGTTTTGAGATGAGTTAAGTGAACTAAAATAATAAAATGTAAACTGTGTAAATAAATTGATGAGGCAAATACAAAGACTTAGAATCTACCACCTTACTATTGTAATTCTACGGATTTCATTTAATTGTTCCCAAATAATAGTTACGAGTAACACTCGAGATAGAAATCTTATGTTTTCTCGAAGATGGGATCGTTAAGTTCTTCAAATAATTAATATGACATTTATTTCTCTGTCAAAAATACAACTTTAAAGTATTAATTGTCTTCTTACAGCATAAATAATCAAAAGTGTTGTAGCATTTAATTAAATCAAGACCAATTAATTGATGAATTATATAAGAGTTGGGTTATATAGGTCCCTTTATATAGCCCCTCTTATATAACCCCCGCATATGGGGCCCACATACAATGCATTCAGGGACTAATTTTTGAAGAGGATGTTCTACTCACTATGTATATCAGTATAATAAAAAATCAGCTTATTTTAAAATTTCTAACCCCCTCAAATTAGCCTTTAAAAATTTGGTGAGTTTTTAACTTTTATTTCGACTGTTGATTTATAGGGACAGATTTATGAGGTTAGAAGTTTTAGAACTGACTGATTTCAGGTGAGTATGTTCTCTTCACCATGTAGATCATCATCTCCAAAAATCAATCCCTTGATGCATTTCATGTGGGCCCTACTAAGTGGAGGGGTTATTATTGGGTTATTTAAGGGGGGCTATATAACCTCACTCATTATATAAACTCAAATTACTACATATGCATCACATAAATAGTGAAAGAAAAATAAATTCATCAACTAGTTTAGGGAAATAAAATTAATGCATTAGAGATCATCAAGGAACAATACAATTAAATCCTAGAACTACTCAAGTTTGGGGTTTCATCATAGCCTAAGCTAAGATTTAGAACCCCATAACTGAGATCATGGTTCTAATACAATTAATAATGAAAGATGAACATAAGATACAAAGAGAATATGTTGATCCAATCCATTTCTAGTGATCTTCTTCTTCTTCTTCTCTTTCTCTCTCTGATTTTGTCTCTATTTTCTTCTCTTGTTGCCAACCTCTCCCCGCAACTCTGATCTCTCTTTCTCTTTTAGGAATCAAATTCCGCATTCTCGACCGAACATCGCATGCCTGCGATGTCAGTTGCTCTCTCTATTTCTTTATTCTTTAATCCCTCGAGCCCATAAATTACACCATGATATCCCTTTCTCTCTCTCCTTCGGTACAACCCTGGAAAGGCTTTCTTTAATCCCCCACTTATTTCCTTCCATCGTACCCGGCCGCCCCTATTTCTCTAATAAAATAAAATCATAAATAGCTGGCGTATGTGAGACTACTCATACCATTCTTTGATTAATATTCCTCAACCTGAAATCTGCACAAGAATCCACTATCTTTAGTTCTTTAAGAAGGCTTTTTTTATGATTTTATGTATTATTCTAGATAACAAAAGGCAGCATATATATTAGAATAATCTGCATCTTTAATTTAATAACAACCATATCTCTAAGTGACAATTGACGGGATTTTTAGTACTCATATACTTTTGATGTAGTGTAGTTGGATGCAATTTAACTATCATGCAACACTTGTTAAAGCTTGGGTACTTATGTTGGGCAATTGGCAAAATGGACTAGACGTGAAAATCTTGTCGGACTTTTGCTAGATTTTGGACCAAGAGTGTTACCCATACAATGTATTTTTATGTTCTCCAAATAAAACATGTGCACATGTAAAATTACACTAATAAGCTCAAATTAAATAAAATAAGTGACTAACTAATATAAATATAGGGGTACTTCATATAATATTAATGTGTTTATCAAATACCATTATTTTATGTATGTTTAGAAATAGTAAATGACAAAATGACATGCATAGATACATAGTGTAACACCTGAGAATTTATTTCCTCATTTTGTGAAATGGACAAGAGGGGCCCAGACCCATGGGTCGAGTATAGTCCGTAAAATTTGGACTAATCGGTGTATTGGGTGTCAAAAAACCACGTGTTAATTTCCATAGGGGTGGAATTAACGAGTCCTTTGCCTACGTACACGTTTTATATGCATGCATAAAATTGCTTCGCATTTGTTTAGATAATTAATAATAGTAGTTATGTTGAGTTGAAATTATTATTACATGTGAAATTTGTTGATATCATTAGTAGCCATTATTCCATGTGAAATTTGTTGACATCATTAGTTGTTATTATGAGTGGAAATCATTATTTCATGTGAAAATATGTTGACTTGATATCTATATATAGATATGAATATATTTATTTACATACATATGTATATGCATGGGAGGATTTAAATACCTTGGAAAATATTATGTTTAGGATCACACTAAGTATATTGCATGCAAGAATTAATGATAGAGTGGGCCCCATAGGTTGGGGGCATTAGAGTTAGAGAGAGAGAGAAAGAGAATTAACCCAATCTTTCTCTTAATACATACCTTGATTTCCTAAAATAAATTGCATGCATGCAATGAAGATATTCATGTTATAAATGAATATATATACACATATAAGTATAGATATATATATACATATATTTATATATTTGGTTAGCATGTGACAAAAATGTCAAAAAATAATAGTATAACATCTAAGTTAGGAAAGGAATTCAAAATTTGAATTCATTTGATGAAAACTAATTTTAGTTAACCCATTTTGAAAATATTACTAGCAATAAAATATTTCTTTTTCAAGAAAAGAATCAAGAGATGCCAACCGTTGGATTCGTTTAGGAATCAAGATTTTTAGATGTTCCAAAATCGGCATACATATATGCCATAATCAATTTGCACACTAGAGAAACAAACATTATATAATTTAAACTAGTATAGTTCCTAAGACTTACCTAATATCTATGATTGACACCAAAAATTGGAAAGATTTGTTCACCAAATTTGGATTAAACACATGGTGAAAAATGTTAGCCTTAGGATCCATTTTTTATGAATATGTGTCAAGTATTAATAGCTTGAAACATCAACATTGTATGGTCATGTTAGACACCTTTGCATAATATTTTGAAATGGGGGAAAAATATACCATAGTTGAGTGAAAACCTTAATTAGGAAGGAGGGGAGGTAATTGGAAAAATTAGTTAAAAGAGAAAGAGAGAGAGAAAAAGAAGCGTTCGACCTCTACTCTCCCTCCCTTTCTTGCTCTCACATTCTCTCATTGAAAAAAAAGGGGAGAGACCCGCTGATTTCTCCCTCTCCCTCTCTAAACTATTTTCTCTGTTCTCCAACTATCCCTAAACATACCACCATCTTCCACCAAAAACCTAGGCTAAAGACCACGAAGAAGAAAAAGGGAAGAGATCACCACGTAGGGGATCACAGTTGAGGTAGGATGGAAGTCGGTTTTAAGTTTCATTTATCTTTATGATTTATGTGAATGAGTATAACATTAAAATACAAGTTTTGATCTTATTGTGGAAGTGATCTATCTTTCAACAACTTGGAGCTATATATATGTGTGTATATATATATATATATATATAGACATATGTAGAAAAAAAAATCGTCATCTACAAAAAAAAAATGTGTTTCCCATTAACATGGAAAATGTAATTACATGTATGCATTGTTTGGTTTCATATGTACTTGAAACTGTGCTCTCTCTATATACATATATGTTGCTATTCCGTTTCACAAAAAAAAATAGGAACCATGATCTATATATACATACATACATATATATAGATATATATATACATACATACATATATACTTTTGTTCATTTCCATTGAGATTAAAGATCGTGATCAAAATGCGGTTGAGTGATTTGGAATCCTAAATATGTTGCATACGTTTACATGTTAATATAATGATGATGATGATGATGATGATGATGATGGTGATGATGACAATGATAATTGTGAAACCCCGTTAATAATAATAATAATAATGAAAATAAAAGCTGTCAAACAAAAAAAAAAAGAGGGATTTACTTTTTTGCGAAGTTTGGGGGACACGGGCTGGTCTGACAGGCGGCCCAGCACGTGACCCAAAATCAGCCCGCCACCACCCTCTCCCCCAATCGGTTGAATACTGATCAAAAAAAAAGAGAAAAGAAAAGAAAGAAAAAAAGAGAGCTGAGAGAGAAAGAGAGAGACCGAGAGAGAGAAGAGAGCTAAAAAAGAGAGAGACCGAGAGAGACAGAGAGCTGAAAGAGAGAGACCGAGAGAGAGGCAAAGAGCTGAAAGAGAGAGACTGAGAGAGAGAGAGACCGAGAGAGAGAAAGAGAGAGCTGAGAGAGAGATAGACCGAGAGAGACAGAGAGCTGAGAGATAGAGACCGAGAGAGAGGCAGAGAGTTGAAAGAGAGACTGAGAGAGAGAGAGACCGAGAGAGAGAAAGAGAGACTGAGAGAGAGAAAGACCGAGAGAGAGGCAGAGAGCTGAGAGAGAAAGAGACCGAGAGAGAGAGAGAAGCTGAGAAAGAAGGAGGAAGAAGGAGAAGAAAGAAGGAGAAGAAGGAAAAAAGAAAGAAGGAAGAGGAAGCCCTCATTTTTCAAACACTTGGGGTAAGTTCTAACCTAAAAACCCTTCAATTTCAGCTGATTTTTCTGAGTTAATAACCTAGGGTTTTGCTCCACATGCCTTGTTGTTGTAGATCTTGATAATTGGAAGCTCAATGGTGGAAGAGGTGATGAGATGGGCTAATTTTTTGTGTTAAGGTGAGAAATCAGCACCCTAATATTTTGGATCTTGTGATTTTTGTGATGTAAATTGGATTTTTTGAGGAAAAAACGAAAATTTATGATGAAGATGAAATTTTGGGCTGTTAGGTTTGAAGATTTGATATGAGTTTATGGTTTTTATGATCTAAATTCCTCCATTTTTTATGCATGCAAGTGAAGACTTAAACTTGATGAGGTTATGGTGATTTATCTTTGTATAGCTTGTGGATGTTGATAAAAAAAAATTATTGATGTTCAAGATAAATAAATTAGATGGTGAAATCTATATTATTGGGATGATTTCCTTTAGTTTCATACTAAAGATGGTGCTTGGTTGTGGTGAATATAAAAACTTACATTGTTTTAGTGGATAATGACTTCTAAAACTAGGATGAAGTTTGTGGATTGTTTTAGGTATTCTTGGGACTGTTAATGATGGTTAAAATTGAAGTTTACCTTACTTAGAGTTTGGGGATTTTGATGATTCCAATGGAACCTTGAGTTTGGGTCTAGAAATTTAATGATGATGGTGTGTGAAATTTTTGAAGATTCATAGGTAATTCAGCTTGGTGATAGTGGGTAATGAATCCAAGTTATTTTAGATGGAACTATCATGTTGAAGACTATGAAGATCAATCTTAAGCTGAAGATGGGATTTATGGGATAGGTTATCTTTTTGTACTATTTTGAGGAATTTTATTTCATTAGAGAGCAACAATGAAGTTCACATTATTTGAGGCTTAAGTGATAATCCTATCTTGTCTTTCGGTGGAAATGGGTTGATTAGAGACGTTTGAAGTAGGAGTAGTACTAATCCTACTAACTGATGAGGTTTAGAGTAGTACTCTAAGTCGTTGGTGTTTCTTGATTTTAAATTTTTATTGTTCCTCTTCTATCTATTCGACTTTTTGGTTCTAAGTACTAGAACCTAATTCTGTCTTTTGTTTCTTTGTCCATCTGGTGAGCTGGGTGTTGCTGACTCTCTGGGTGAGGAGGATCAGTTCCTGTACCGCTAGAGGTAGGTGGTCAATTCATCTTAATAACACCCAACCATTTTTAAATGCATGTTTCGAACTAATATGTATGTATTTTGTATCCAAGGTATGGCATGTGACTTTAGATAACAAGGGATAATTGTGATGAAGAAAACTTTAGAACTTGTGATTGTATTTTACTTGGAAAATGCTTGTTATAACAAATAATGCATGCTTAACAAATTATCATGTTTTACGAACATTTCACATAAATGGTGATTCACAATGACCTTTGATTTTGTAAAACATGTCTTATGCAAGGAAATGAAGTTTATGTTGGAATTCATGCTTTATGGTGTTTTGAGAAGCCTTTGAAATTGTGGAACTTTGTTTTAAGTTTCCGTGCATGATGGATTTTCTTGATGCCAAGGTAGTTGTTTAAGCTTTTGGTGGACTAGTGCCTGTGTTACTTTGACTTGGATTGTCGTACCTTTAGGGCTAGTCGCACCTGCTATCGTGATGTATGAGTTTTCAAAAAGATGGATTTTAAAAAGGAAATTTTTATCCAAAAGAATATTAGTTTTCAAAAGGATTTCAAAATGGTTTTCGAACTTTAACTTAAAAGAAACAAGACATATATATTAATTATACTCTATCATTGAGGTAAGCCAATGAAAGGTTAGAGACTTCCTGTAGGATAAAGTGTCATGGACCGGAAGTGACACGTCATCTGAGACGTCGCTAGGAGTTCTTACCTCTTTGGTGGAATGGGACGCCAGAGAGATGGGTGCATCCATTGAAGTCTGGGAAGTCATAATCATTTCTTGGTAAGCCATGTTTGTTGGTGGTGTTGAGTAGCTAGTTTAGCTGAGGATTCACACGCTTGCCCGATGGGTGTTAGACGAGAGAGGGGAGTGAGGAGCTCTTTCTCTGGATTACTAGGGGCCCTTATTTAGTCTGCAGTCGTCGACTTATGCACGCTTTGTTCGTCGAGGGTATCCGAACACGTCAGTTGAGGGTATCCGGACGCTACTTTGTTGCGTTGTCTGTTGAGGGTATCCGGACATGTGGCTTACCAGTGTCTGTCGAGGGTATCCGGACACTGGTGTTGATCTGACTAGGGTTTACTCTAGTCGTGTTCCTTAGCTATGCTAGAAGAAATGCACTACCATTGTTTGTATATATATGTGCAGGATTCCTTTCGAACGTTTTCAATCAACTATATACTATGCATTACTTTATAAATGCATATGAACTTTTTATCGGATTAATCGGTGCATGTGATGATATTAGGATGGTTGATCTACCTACTGAATTTCTCACCCAATTATTCTCGTGGTTTTACAGTTGACGTTTGAGGATCGAGTTAGGATCCTTAGTGGTGCTGTGACGTGGTTTTCTTGGTGAGGGATTCCTTGTGTTGGGTTTGATGTAGGTCTCCCTCTCTTCAGTCACAGCGGATGACTTATTACATATGTTCTTTTACTTAGAGACTTATATTTTTGTGGCTCGGTTTGTGAGCCTTATGTTACTTTTGTTTTTATATGAATGCCACTTCTACTTTATCTTCTCTCACTATATATATTTTGACATGAAACAACAAACATAACTATATATCATATCACAAATATATCCATGTTAAGTGAAAGATTGAATATTATAGTTATTTGCAGGTGACTTAGAGGATGGTATAATGTTAGACAATGTTGTCTTGACAGGTCCCTCCTGGTCCTACATCGTTGGGATTTCAGTGGAGAAAAAAAATGAGTGGCAATTTTGTGCATACCTTTAGCTTCTTTTACTTTCGTTGTGTATATTATTGTATGCACTGTGTTTATCAGGTGACAAAAGGTCCAGTTTACAGGGGAGACTCTACCGGATTTGAGTCTCGTTGTAGGCTGATGGTAATGTCCCTTGTTTTGGAGTACGGGGCGTTACAATAATGAAGATAAAGCAGGCCTATATCCATGATGATTTGCATGTGTGTGTTACATATTTTGTGTAAAAGATACATGTTGAGTGCATGATCACTTGGAAAAAAGAAAAACATGTAACAAGAAACAAGAGAAAGGTTTTGAATCTAAATGATTCGTGCCTTTATAGGAGCCTGATGGCCATACCCCATGATGGGTCCCCGCGGAAGACGATCTACGGATCGTGGGTGGCACCCGTAACAGCCGTAAGAATTAAAAATCGTAAAGAGAATAAGCTGTCAAAAAGACTACGCTTTTCTAGGTATAAACTGATGCTGCATGCTTTAACATTTTGAAGTGTGTTGCTGTATGCATATCTATAAGCGTTGCGCATGCTGTTTCTACATGATTTAATGATGATTTATGCAAGTTAATATGCAATGATGATCATGTTGTGTTGTGGATTATATATATATATATATATATATATTTTGTGGATATTTTGGTCACATTTTTATGATGATAGGAGCCATAGAATGTTGCTGTCACAAAGCTTAAAAAGTGTGGCAGATCGTAGTTGAAGCGTGAAATGCCATTTAACACTAAGGTATATCGATAGTGGAGACATGGAATGCATATGGTGTGGTTTGGAGTTGTCTTACGGGACATCCAAGAGTGGTTCTAGACTATCTTCAAGCACAGAAGTAATGGGTAAAACCAACTGTTATCCATGTACATGTGTCGTAGGCAAGGTGAGTCAGTTGGATTCTTCTTTACGGGAGTCCAACGAAATTGGGTATAAGTATAGACATGCTACGTACATATATATATAGACATACATATATATATAGACATATATATATATATATATATATATATATATATATATATATATATATATATATATATATATATATATATATGTTCGTGTTGTTATTGTTCATCCTGTTGAGTTAAACTCATTATTTTTTCTTCCTACTATCCACAGATTCAGGAGTTAGAACATCAGGCAGATCGTAGATTCGCAGGAGCATTACTTGTCTTACGAGCCACGGAGTAGGTTATTCTACTTCGAAAGAACACTACTATATATCTATTAATCTCATTAAATAGGGAATGGGATTACAGATTTCTTATTGAGTGGTTTGACTTTTAAAGTACTTGGTTATGGAGTATTTCGTGAATGCTTTTAATTGTTGATGGATTAAAGGTTAAGGTTTTCTTTAAGGATGACTTAGTATTTACTTGCAGACCTTTTTCCAGTATCATCATTCCATCTAAGGTAAGAGTGTTGGTTTTAAACAAATAATTTTTCTTCAACTACATGATGAACCAATGTTGAGCTTTGGAAAACTTTTACCTAAGGATTTATTTGTGAAAACTTTTGGGGAGAGAATAGAAGGTAACGAGGAAGTAATTCTTGTTGAAACTCTCTCTCTCTCCATTTTATTTATTTATTCGTAGAGACCAGTTTTAAATAGACTCTTTCTTACTTAGATGGAGAATTTGTTAAACCCTAATCTTTAATTAAAAAAAATATTTGAGGATGTTGTGAACTTTTTCCTAACGGACTGAGCTTGGGGTCTAGTGGAACGGGTTCGGATCATGGACCCTAGGGTCGGGTCGTTACACATAGTAACTCCATGATTGTATGTAACTGTATGATGATATGTTTACCATGATATATTTATAGCATGAAGCATGATTGTTTGAATAACATGATGTTGCTTGTTTGTTTATATTTTCTACTTTGGGGAGGGTATAAAAACTAAAATTGGATCAAAAGTAGCAAGCCTAATAGAAACATTAGGAGTTTTGCTAGATGACTTCTGCAGGAGCCTAAGTTACACTCTTTTGTTAAGACACAATGGTGAGGAAAATGCTTACCACACGTAAGACCATGGGACACCTCAAAAGAAACCTAGCAATCTTGATATAATAAGAGCAATTAGGATGAGGGTAGTAGCTCTAATGAGCGACTCCTCAGAAAGTGATGAAGAATATGGAAGGGAAGAAACAACTGTTGAAGAAGAAACTATGATTAGAGATCTGACACAAGTATCGGAAGAAGAGGTCACATCGAGAGAGATCATTGTTATAAGTAGTGACTCAAAACAGGATGAAGGGAACAACCGTGTCAGAGACCAAGGTATTTATCTTAAAAATTCCATCTATATGTTAATGTAGTAGTTCTAGAATGTTTTTAAGAAAACTTAGAAGATCAAACTAGGGAAGTGAGACATGAAGACTCGGAGATCATCGTAAGTCAAACCCTAAGAGTATGGAGTTGGTTTTCAAAAAGCGAGACTTGAATATCTTGGACAGAATAGGCATCACTTAGAACCGACCATGGAAGGAAGGCATCTTTAGGACTGATCACCCGTAGAGGATGCAACCACATAGGATAAGGATTGAGTGAATGATCATATTTGCCAAGGAAACCGCAAGTCTCAGAACTTCACAAAGATTTCAGAAACAAAAAGGGATAACAGTGAGAATTCAAATACGACGATCAAATGATGTAAGTGTTGATCTGCATAGGTACGATTTTGCCTTGACGAAATTCTTTTAAGGGGGTGATAGTGTAACACCCGAGATTTTTTCACATAGACTTAAGCTTGGGCTTAAGGCCCATGGACCCAAAATAGGCCCAATAAGTGTTAGAAAGGTGTAAATCCAAGGAGAGAAACCTAAGAGTATCGGAAAAACAAGCTTTGCCAAAAGCCATCCACAATGGATGAGTTATATACATAAGAGTTATTTTAGAAATGAATCCTAAAACCTTAGAAATGATCCTTAGATTTGGAAAACTGGAGAAATAAAATTAAAACTAATGTTATGTTGGCTTACATCCAATGTAGGAACCAACTTATAACTTAGGATAATCATAAACACTAATCATTTCTAGTAGTTTCTAAAATATAGAAATGCCACAAGTCACCTTAAAATGAAATGAACTTAGAAATGAACATTTCAGAACTAGAAATACTAGTGGACACTCTAAACCCTAGATTGAGGAACTTAAAAATGAAAATGAGGGATCATTTTGAAACATTAGGGTTTCATTAGAAATGAACTAAAAATTAGAAATGAAATTAGAAATAAAAATGAGGATAGAAATGAAACCGAAAATGAAATGAGAAGAGGTGATTGGGTGTAATTAGCGAAACATGGATAAGAGGTAACCAAGCGGTGGGCCCCACTTGCCAAAAACGTGGGCACAAGGGGCTTCCTTGTGCGCCACCTAATTAGTAGGAATTAAGTTTCTTAAAATTCTAGAACTCCTAATTTGGATAAACTTCTAATTTTTAGTAATTTTCTAAAAAGAGGATAATTACTAATTTTAGATAATTGTTAGTATAGCTACTAAAATTAAAGATAAATATTAAACAAGGAATGAAGTTTATCAAAAAAACAAGGAATGAATCTAGACCATTAGATTAAAGTTATCTAAGAGTTACTAAATCCTAGCCATTAAAATAGTATCTAAAACCCAAAACACTTAGGTTTCCTTAAAGAACTAAAACTTGTAGTATTTAATGTGAACAATTGGATGGTTTAGGGATTTAATCCTAGCCATCTAAAATAATTAAAACATTATCCTCTAATGTAAAATTCCGCCCATAAATAAAGATATTAAATTAGTTAGTTTAAAAGATAAATAAAAATAAAAGAGATAATTAGGAGTTAGAGATATACTTGGTTTAGGATAGGGTAAAGTTAGAGATAGATTAGAACTAGTTTAAGGAAGTGGAAGGAGGTGGCCGAACCCTATAAATAGGAGGTTGTGAACCGTTGGAGGATGACTGTGTTCAGCAAACATCTCTCGCAGCTCTTGAATGATATCAGCAGTATAAAGAACACCCTCATACTGTTGCTGGAGGACATTAAATAAAGAGGCCATGATATGGCATTTTGCCATATCATTCGCCTTTATCCACTTATGATATCGTTCATGTTCCTCTTGAGGAGTGTCAGGACCAGGAAGTGCAGGGCATTCTTCATCAAGGATGAATTTGTAGTCTTGTGCAATGAGCAGAATGTGAAGGTTTCTTTTCCAATCCACATAATTAGGTTCGGTCAACTGGTTTTCTTTCAGGATAATATGTAAGGGAGAGAATGCAGACATCTAAAATAACATGTACAGAATAAAATAAAAGTGAGATAAGTTATAAATCTTTTATTTATTATAATACCCTCATATTATAATAAATATTAGAATCCTAATCAATTGTGTACATTCATCAGTCCTTGGGGACATCTGAAAGTATACCTAGATTAGGTAGAATGCTGAATTCTATCGATTTAATTTTTCGGTCATCTCATGCCAAATTAAATCGATATCTGATTTGTTTAGCCTCTGATGAAATGAGGGACACCCGTTCTTTGGGGAAGCATTGTCTTTCATTTCTTAGTTAAGTGTGATCCACAGTCTCGATTTAAAATGCTAGATTAATAAGAACAGTTTCCTAAGGGAAATCTATTCAAACTATCTAGTTTAGACCTTAGCCCTAAAAGCAATCCATGCTAAAAATCGTTTAGTTCCTGCTATTCTTTGGGGCATTACCATGCCTAAACTTATCCATAGATTGACTGTGGAAGGCCATGGGATTAAATCCGCATTGATTAAATCCCGATCCCACTCGATTTCTTATAAGAGGGATTTTGTATACGCGTGTATCTCACATAACATACATCACATGCATCAAAAGATAATACACAAAAATTAATAATTTAATAATGATTGTATTTTGTGTCCCTTGATTTCAAATCAAACACAAGTTAGTACTTAGAATAATAAGCATGTATTAAGCACCACCTCTTTTAAAACCTCTTGAAAATTAAAAAAAAATCACATTTTTAATAATTTTTAAGTTATCCCAAAATCTAAAACCACGTGTTTGGACCCACGTGGGACCCACCACAGTCCTATAGTATTTTTAAAACAATTTTTCTAAAAACAACTTCAAAAATCAACCCTAGACCGATCTGGTTCTGGTCCGGTTCGGTTCAGGTCAAACCGGAATGGTTTGAACCAAACCAAACCACATGAGTCAGCCAAGTCAGTTGAGTCAGATGGTCTAACTCACCAAGTCAGATGGTCTGACTCACGGGGTAGGCGGATCAAGTCGACCTGGCAGGTCAACGGGTTGACCCGACGGGTTAACGGGTCGGGTCGGCGATTAGGCGGACTAGGTTGGCGGGTCAAGCCGGCCGGGTTAGCGGGCTAGTGGGTCAAGCCAGGTAGGCTGACCAACCCGCTGCCTCAACTCTAGTGCCCAGGCTTGGGTCGATCGGCCACTAAGCCCACTAGGCTTGCGCCTGGGTTTAGTGCGGTTGGCCCATCGCTCTTTGCCATTATGTTTGTTTTTGTTTTTTTATTAAACTGGTGGTGGGCTTGGTCCAACCGAGCCCAATACTTCAAAAACACATGCTAGCACCCAGCCCAATGCGTCCTCCCCTTAACCAAATTAATTTTGGTTTTCCAATCTTGAAAAACTTTAGTCCTTTTGAAAAATAGTAGGTAGATTTTCCAAAAAAATATTTTAGAAACTTAAAATGAAAACTTATGGGAATAAATCTTTACTTCTAGAATAATTAATTATTGAAAATGTCTCCATCAAAATAAGAAAAAGGCATATTTGGTTAACAACCCTTTTAACCAAGATCTTTGGGACTTAATTTGGTGCTTATTTCTAATTAAAGAAAAACAAGCAAATTAATTATAAACTAACAATCAATTAAAATTAACTTATGAACATAAAATTAAGATCATGGATCAAAATTAATTGATATTTCTTTATTGGTTTCTTGGATTGAATCCAAAACTAATATAGACTTATCAATTTTGGAGCCTTTTAGGTTTAAATTATCAACATAAAATAAATAACCCTAAAATTCTAGGGTTTCAAGAACCCATTGATCCATGCGCTTCATCCTCCTCATCTTCCTCACCTTTGATCTCCATCAAATAGCAAAGAAAATTACATCCAACTTATACCCTTGTGTAGGGTGTACATCAAATCTAATATTATAAATTTAAACAGGTAGGAAAACCAAGAAACCAATTTTTCTTTCCCTTTTACATGCCTCCAAAATAAATAAATAACTAGATTCAATTACACATCCGCATAAATTAATATTAAAATTAATTAATTAATTGATCCATGATCCTACACAATAAAATTCAATAACAACAGATTAAGTTAGGCTCTGGTACCACTGTTGGGGATCCTAAGATTTAAAAATTAAACTGGCAACGGAATAAAATTAGTTTAAAACCTTTTTTCTCGATCCCGATTGTTCCTTAATCGTTGTTAGGAATCTAAGCAGCCTGAAAGTGTTGTTACCTTTGAAGCGTGGTTGATGAAGATACTGTACCAAAGCTATCCTCTTCCTGCTTCAATCCACCGGAACAGATCTCCTTTTCAGCTTCTCCTTCTTCCTTAAAACTAAACCCTAGTTCTAGGTTTGATGGAGGTTAGGGTTTTAGAGATAGTTTAGAAGTAACTAGGATGAATGAAGAGGGAGAGGGAGGGAGAAAATGATTTCTAATGGGCAGGCATTGTGAGAACCGTGCCTCCCTTATACTTATATAAGGGAGGCCAACCCTAACCCTACTACAACTCCTAATTAGATCTAAACTGAGGCCCACTTAAAACCGGCTAATTATTTTAACTTTCTAATTCTTTAATAACTCTTATAAAATTAGAAACTAAAATAATAGTCACAAGTTTGTCCACCAAGGACTTGTGACTGAACCCTCCTGATTAAATGGAATTTATATTAAAATCCTCCCACTACTTAATTTGTAAATAGTTCCTCCACAATTTCTGATATTCGCAAAAACCCTCTGGTTTTGTAATATTTACAAGTTAACACCATCAGGGTAATTACTTATTTACCCTTAACCATCGAATGCATTATTCATAATATTTATTCTAATAATCTTCTAAATATTTTAGAAGATCACTGGCCAGTTTAGAATAATATTCCATGCATTGATTTAAGTGAATATCTTAGAAGTGGATTCCACGTTGAAAATTATAATCCTCATAAGAGACCACAGTCATCCATTTTGCTCAGAATATTGCATCACATTTTCATCGATTGACCTCACTGTTTGCAAAATAAAACAACTGTAACCTACTTACAGGGTATATACATATTCTCAGGATTAAGAACCTTTACCTAAAGTAGTGTAGAAATACTTTAAATATGCTGACATAAAATATAAAGTATTTTTCAATGATCCGGTTCAATGTATTCTAAATACATCAATATACAAGTCTAAAAGTCTCCATTTCTGTGATAGAGATACATCACATCACTTACTTGATTGACTTTAGTATATTATAGTCTTCCTAATAACGTAGTGTTATCTAGAATACGAATAACATATTTACCAATGAATTATATCTCTCCCCATCTACAACTCTTGTATATGAATAACTTATTGAAATAATAATTTCACTATGCATGTTAGAAAATGATAAATTAATTAATTAATAAATCAAGTAACCATAGATGTCAAATAAATTATTTTTAGGGCATAACCCTAACACATGGGATATGGGATTTTTTATCTTTTTGCTTTATATGTTTTGTTTTGATTTAATGACAATGACTTTGATTAGTTAGTTTGATTCTACATGATACATGATGCTTGATGAAAGTTCATGACATAGTTTGAATAAAGTTAAATAGCATGATAGTTTGATTCATGATGAATGTTTGAATTGCCGAGACAGCGACGGGTTCTCTACCCCTTCGGGGATGGAGCGACAGAAGTTTTGAGAATCCAAGAGAAGGTCATGGCGAGACGAGCTGTTTATCATTATGATAGGTGTCAAATGAATGATAAGCCTTCAGAAATGTTGTTCATTAGACTCTGAAGTTGCACAATAGAAAATCTCTTCACATTATGTAATACCCCGCCCTCACCTTTCAGGTCTGCAGCCCTTACTCAATGAGAACTAGGCATTCCGGCGGAACCATTAACAAACTGAAGCTCTAGGGTGTACGCGTTACACCAAGCTAACAAGATGCTGCACTTACATTCAAGACACAAGTAAAATAAAGCTGAATATAAACTTTATTAACTCAATAATAACCTGTCAATTTGAACAAACGAATGGACAAATAATCTTAAAGAATAAAGGACTAAACAGGTGTCCAAACTCAACTAAACTTAAAAGAATGGTTAATATCTTCATGGAAATCTTGGAAAACTCCGAAGACTTATTCTCAAACCATGAACAACACCGCTACTGATGAATCGCCTGCTGACCTGGACCTGAAAAGATTAATAGTGGTGCTAGGTCAAAACCTAGCCAGCAAGTTCACTAGTTCCCTTGGCTAAGATTTAGGAGAACCATGAGTTTCACAAGAGTGCATTAACAATATTGCATATGATATATCAATAAATGATTAAACATAGTAAAGAGCTGCACAAGATAACAACTATTGTGTTTTATGATCTTTAGTTGAGATTAAGTTATCGCAACAAGTAGTGCTCCCTAGTTATTACCCATGTTTCACCCGTCCCTATAGTTTACTCGAGACACTGGCCGTGCGCCACGTGAATCCGGTGAACCACCTCGAAATCTGTCCCGTACGTGTCAAGTGATTCTGTAGACCTCACTTGGCGATTTCGTAGACCTCGCTTGGAGAGGACCAGGCCTATACAGGACCTAAACTATGTTTGCACACAAGCCAAATAAGTTATTTAAGCACACATCAAGCTTATGGAGGATAATTACATATTAAGCATGTTCTCTTATGATCACCATCCAAAGTGTACTTAACCCAGTATTTAAAGATGCATTCATTATTATTAATACATGTTTAAACATAAACATACATATCCTACTCATGTAGATCACATGCATGAACATAAGCAAGATTATTAACGACAAAAGATGAGTTTTACTGACAAGGCTAGCAGTATTGATACTTACTTTTAGGAGTATCGATACTCCATACGTTTATTGGCTACAGATGTGGGTAGTATCGATACTCCTTTTGGGAGTATCGATACTCCTCACGTTTACTGACTACAGATGTGGATAGTATCAATACAACATATTTAGTTTTAGATTTCATGCATTAACTCGTTAGAAGCAAATACCAACATCATAGAAACCTAAGTCTACACCAAAAGAGCAAGTTACTACTTGCCTCAATGCAACTGTCCCACCGCAAAGAAGAAGATGAAGAAGAAGAAGAAGAAGGAGAATCTCTGAAAGGTCCATGTTTTATATTTGTCGAATTTCGTGTCAAAGGTAAACTCAAGATGGTCAATGTAACTTGAGTTAGAGTCTAGTGAGTCTCGGTTCACTTCGGTTGAAAGAAAAG
>MVGT01001367.1:13098-142325 GCA_002174775.1 Macleaya cordata
ATATTTGGTATCTAAGATCTCCATCGATATACAAGAATCTCCAAGGATAACTATTAATTTAAGTTTCCTAATATTTGTAATTTTCTAATTGTATAGGAGTCTTAGGGTACAAGTCTCTTCACTCTATAAATAGGAGTGCTTATATGTGTTCTAGGTATGAAGTTGTAATTGTCATCAACTGATCAATAAAGATGTAGCCGGTTGGCTTTCTCCGTCGTGGACATAGGTCGATGATCAGACCGAACCGCGTTAATTCTTTGTATTGATTTTCTCTTTATTTATCTTTATTTTATATTTCAGATTTCTACCAATCTGAAATTTAACACTTCTGTTCAAGCGTTCAGAGCTCGAATCTCTCTTTCTCTACATCAATCTCTACTCTTTATTTCTCTCTCTAATATCTCTTTCTTTCCCCCCTTCCTTGTAGAGATATTATTGGATCTTGGAGTCCATTAATGGCTTCCATTCTATAGCTGATATCTAGCTCTTCAATTTCCCTCTCAACATCAACCTCTGCACTTCTTCTCTCTCCATTAATCTCCATAAAATTAAGATTCCCTGTTCTCTCCACTTTCTGCATTTATTTGCTCAAAAATTAGGGTTAAGGTCTGATTTGGTAGCCCAAATTGGTCTATCTTTGTCTGTTTGCTCTTCAACTTCATTAATTTTTTTGAGAGTTATCTATTTTCTCTATAAACCAGTTTGCTTTAATTTCTTACAAAAAAGAAAAGAAAAAAAGAGTCAACTTAAATTATTTCTAGCATAATTAATTGTAGACATGAAAATAATTTTCAAATAAATTTAACCAAATACCAACAAAAGTGGCTGTAGTTTAGTGGTAAGCATTCTACGTTGTGGCGGTAGAGACCTGAAAATTTTGACGATCCAGATTACTCGGAAATTTTGATTAGACGGTCTAAAAAACAATAAAAAATCCCGTTTCCCGGCTCGCTCTCTTAACAGACAAAAACAGTAAAACCCCTTTTCTGCCTTTCTCCTGCTGAGAACTTCAAGTGAGAGAGAGAGAGAGAGAGGGAGAGAGATGGGAAGCGATAGTGAAACAGAGAAATCTCGGAAGGAGAAGAAGAAGATGTTGGCTCTAGCCCCAATAGCAAAACCTCTAGCTGGGAAGAAGCTTTGTAAAAGAACTCTCAAGCTAGTCAGAAAAGGCATAGCTTTGCCCTTCTTCTTCTTCTTCTTCTTCTTCATAGAAACATGGTGTGGTTGTGGGTTTTCATTATTTTCACTGTATGATTGCTGTGTTTCTCTCTCTGTATCTACTACTCTGTGTTGAGGATATAATGTGCATGTGTTACTGTATTGATTTCTGTAAACCACGAAATTGGGGTCCTGTTTTCGTTTTCTCTTCTTCTTTCAGTGAGGTTGTCTTCGAAGAAGTATGGGTACTAGCTTTTGTTTCTGAGGCATAAATTTTCTGACTGGTATTGGTTTTGTTCAATACTTGTTGAAGCTATATTGTGTGGGTTTTCATTTTTTCAGCTTCGGAATCTAAATGCTTGAAGAGAGGAGTGAAGGATGTTGTAAAGAGCATCAGACGTGGTACCAAAGGGTAAGTTTTGTCATCATTTATATATATTTTTCTTTTGTTCAGTTCTGCTCTTCTTATAGAAGATCACTGTGTAATTTAAAAAACATGATTGAGTGCATTTCTGATTATAAATGGAATTTTCGGTTGAGTTTTCTTTCAATTAGCAGTAAGTATTGTCAAAAGCTTTAAAGTTACAGGGATGTAAGTCTAAAGTGAATTTTATTCTGCCCAAATTAAAATGATCAAGAATTATCCAAAAAAAAAAAACAGAAAAAAATAGATGATCAAGTATTTGTTGTGAGCAGTAGTTTAATGAGATGCCGATCAAGACTTCAATTATTTTATCAAATTGTTTACATTTTCTTTTGTACCTGTTTAATAACTGTTTATGTATTTAGATAGTTCATAGTTGACTACTTGGATTAGTCCTTTTTATCTTGAACGCCTTTACAAGGGAATATTAGTAATGGCTTATTTTAATAAATTTCAATGTAGGGATTCATTTCCATTCTAGCTATGTGTTATTTGGAGTCATCGAGATTGTTAACGTGTATCGATGCTTTATGGTAATGCAATATTCACTTGGTCTAGGGGTGGCTTTTGGATTTTCTTTGTTTAATTGTGCTTGAATTCCGCGGAATTGGGTGAGCTTCGTGGAAACATTGCAAAATTCGATGTTTATTTGCGATTCGAATTCCACTGTGGGTGCTCACATGACTCAAAAACGTGACTAGTTGGTCTTCAATGTAGTTTCGTGGAATGCACTACGTAATTCCACGGAATTGGTAGAAATGAACATACTTCCATGGAATACACTTCTTTGCGATCAAACACAGCCTTAGTGATTGTTTAAGTATGTTTAGATTTCTCACAAATGGACCCATTTTGTATCTATTAATTTTGGGTGATGCTGGTCCCAACCATTATTTTGAAAAGGGGATAATGCAAGATTGACTTTATGGATACTGTAAAGATAATAGATGGATCCATGACTTGAAGCCTTGAAGACTTGAAGTCGTTCTAATACCCTTAAACGCAGTCAGATTGAACAATTGTGTTTTATGTCCTCCTTAAGGTTCTCTTGAGCGTCTTGTTGAGCTACTTACTTCTTTATAAATTCATGGTATTTAAAGTTCTTGATGTCTTGACGAAGGGTAAAATCTCAAACAATAGATAGAAATAGAAATTTAAAATTCTGGTTAAGAATGATACAAGACCATAACTTGTGTAATGAATTTGTACAATAATGAACCATTGTGCTAAATTTTTAGCTAATTGTACAATTATATTTACTTGTGCTAAATTTGTGTTATAAATATGTAAAATATTAAAATGTGTGATTTACTTGTGATTTTTATACCAAAATACTTTATACCATAATAAATTTCTTAAAAATTTAAAAAGTTTGTTTAATTGTATTCTTTGAAATCATGTTTATTAATGGTCTTGAGATATTTATGTTTTTTATTTAGGACAATGAGTGAAGAAGATATTGATCGTAGTCCTCTCTGGAAGTATGTCACTAGATTAGAAAAGGTTGCAGGGGGTGGTAATGTTACTTTCACGTGTAACTATTGTCAGATTACTTTCAAGGGGTCTTATTCTAGAGTGAAGGCACATCTACTGAAGATTAGTGGTTCTGGGATCAGAGTATGTGCTAAAGTTACATCCGAGAATTTAAGTGAAATGAGAAGAGTACTAGATGAAACCAAGTCAATGGTTTCCTTGCCTAAACATGTTCAATTACCATCATCATGTAGTAGAATGTGTTCCTCCTCGGCGTCTTATGCAAGTGCAAGTATGGGGAATGTAGGTCGTGATGCATTTAAGATTCAACCAAAGAAGAGGAAGGTAATCGGTGAATCTGCAATTGAGAAATCTTTCAATCTTGAAGCTTGGAAAGAAATGGACAGTTTGATTGCAAGGATGTTCTATTCAGCTGGTTTACCATTTCACCTTGCAAGAAATCCATACTATGTTGCCGCTATCACTAAAGCTACTGCAAATAGTAAGACACTTGCTGGTTATATTCCTCCTGGATATAATATGTTGAGGACTACACTTTTACAAAAGGAAAGAGCTAACGTTGAGAGTTTGCTTGAACCAATAAGGAATACATGGAAAGAAAAGGGAGTTAGCATTATTTGTGATGGATGGGTAGATGCACAAAGGAGACCGATTATTAATTTTCTGGCATCTTGTGAGAGTGGTCCTATGTTCCTTAAAGCTGTTAATAATGAAGGTGAATATAAGGACAAACACTTCATAGCCAATTTGATCAAGGATACCATTTATGAAGTTGGTCCTGACGATGTGGTCCAAGTTATTATGGATAATGCACCAGTTTGTAATAGTGTGGGGTTGCTTATTGAGGCTCAGTTTCCTCATATCTTTTGGACTCCATCTGTGGTGCACACACTGGATCTTGTTTTAAGGAACATATGCACCACAAAGGAAAATGAAGCCAATGCAGAAACAGTTAGAGAGTTTGACTGGATAAATGCAATTATTAGTGATGTGATGATGATAAAAGACTTCATTATGAACCATTGTATGGTATTATCCATATTCAGTGAGCATGTGAAGTTGAAGTTGCTCTCAATTGCAGAAACACGCTTTGCTTCAAGCATTGTGATGCTCAAAAGATTTAAAGAAATAAAACAAGGTCTTCAAAGCCTGGTACTCTGTACTCGTTGGTCATCGTATCAGGAGGAGGATGTTAGTAGAGCGACATTTGTGAGAGAAAAATTGTTGGATGATGTGTGGTGGTACAAAATTGATTACATCCTTTCCTTCACAGAGCCCATTGATGAAATGTTAAGGCTTGTTGACACTGACATGCCTTGCCTTCATTTGGTTTATGATATGTGGAACTCTATGATAGAGAAGGTGAAGCATGCTATATACCGTCATGAATCTAAACGAGAAGATTAAGACTCAACCTTTTATTTGGTGGTGCATCAAATATTAATGGATCAATGGGGTAAAAGCAACACACCCCTCCATTGCTTGGCACATTCTTTGAACCCTAAGTATTATACCTTATCTTCTCATATTTGTCTTTAAAACATTAATATATTATTTATGTTTTACTAAGTAAATAAAGAAATAAATATTGTAGGTATTATAGCGCTAAATGGCTTGGGGAGTCCCCAGATCGTGTTCCTCCTTACAAAGACTGGAAAATTTCAACAGGAAGATTGAAGTGTTTGGAAAGATACTTTAGTAATGTGGATGAACTAAGACAAGGGAACACGGAGTTTGCCAATTTTGCTGCAGGATTGAGGGAGTTTGCAAATATTAATTCCTTAAATGATAGAGGGTGTATGGAGCCGGACGTGTGGTGGATGACTTATGGCTCATCTGCACCCTTGATGCAAAAGTTAGCAATGAAGTTACTAGGGCAACCGTGTTCCGCCTCATGTTATGAAAGGAATTGGAGCACATATTCCTTTATAAATTCTTTGAAAAAGAGCAAGATAACACCGCAAAGAGGTGAAGATTTGGTATTTGTTCATTCTAATCTTCGTCTTTTATCAAGAAGGACTCCAGAATACAATCAGGGGGAGACAAGGATGTGGGATGTCGGTGGAGATGCATTTGATACTATGGAGGGTTCTGGGATACTTGAGATTGCTGATCTTTCACTTGATGAACCAGACTTGGAAACCATTATATTCAATGATGAACAAGTTTACGTAGATGATGATGAAGTCCCTAAAGAGGGTTGACACTTGAGAGTTGTTAGTTATGGTGCTATTTTTTGTACTTTTTGTTGTATTTATGACTTACATAATTTGGTTTGCTTGTGACTTATTGGTTGGTAGTTGCAGAATTGTGATTGTGAATTGTAAATCTTTGAAGTTTAAATCATATATAATTTCCATGACCTCACCATGTCCTACTTTTTTGAGATACGCTGTGTCGCCGTGGTCATCTCCCATGAATGTATCCGCACTTTCCGAACCCTTAACTAGAAACCCATAAATTATATTCCACTTTTGACCAACAAAATAAATGTTGATAGGAGGCTTTTAATTGCGGAAGGAGGCTCTTGGAATTCTAGATTATGGATTTGCATGTATGGATTCTTCTCTTTGATCATCAGCTTGTTGGTGATCCATATATCTGGTTCCATATCATGTCTCTTGCATCAATGAGCTCACTAAAATGTCCCTTGGGTTAACATTTCCTGTTTAGTTACCCAATCTCGAAAAACCATAGTTTCTTAGAACTGTGTATTCCCTTACAGCTAATAGTTTCCCACATCACAGGACAGCAACTTCGGTAAATGTTTTTGTAGATGCTACTACACAGGTTTCAAAGTTACCTTTTTTTTTTTTTTTAATCAGCTACAGGTTTCCATTCATCATTCACATTTGCAAATACATCAACATTTAGAGGATTCAACTTTTCTTTTTCTTTTCTTTTTTAAGCTGTTTTGCTTTGTACTGTTTTGAAGCTTGGTAGATTACGCATTCTAGGGTTATTTTAAGAAGATTTTGGTGGTGAAGTTCAAGTTCGCAATAATGTGTAATTTTTCTCATTGTACAGCATGCCGCACCACATTTTGGCAAAGGAAACATATGATTATCTTTTTTGTTTGTGCATCTAATGCTAAACAAAATGGCTATTATGTACTAGGTTGTGCTGTGCTAAATGCCATTTTTTCTTTTTATCATATTCTAAATGTCATATTAGAGACTTGTCGCAATGCCTCTTAGATAATGTGGCTATAATAATAATTATACATATTGTAAATTATAATGTGTATCGACGAAAAAAAATAGGATACGTTATTATCAAGAATAGGTGTGTTTACTGAATACTGTTCAGTGATATTAAGTTATCTACCAGACACAAATATGCTAAACATGGTCGACTATGCAACATGGATAAGTCATAATTGTATCACTTTTAGCAATTCAAGACAGAATGCTTGTTCAATATGTCTATAAGAATTTTATTTGCTTCTTGTATTTATGACATGAGTTTCTTTGATGATTTGCATTCAAATGTAATGTAAGGCTACAAAGATTTTACGTTTGTCATATTGCTACACATGCTGGTGTATTGTATATGGCTTCTTAAAATACTTTGATAATTGCATCACCAGGTGAAGTTTTTTATGCTGAAAAGTATAAATTTCATGCACTTATACCCAAATGCCTACTTTGTATTCACTACTTACTGTTACATTATAATATATATTTATGTATACATTATGTGTCGTACGTATTGATTTTGTACCGATTAGTTTGAGTTTGTACAAAATTCTGATCTTAATCAATATATCATAAGGATTATGAAAATGTACTATTTGTCTCTTAGGAGATGGTCTTATGTACTGATCATGAAATAGGTATTAACTCCTGGACTGGTAAAAATGGTTTTTGTGGGTGCAGGTTATGTGTTATAGCTGGAAATATTTCGCCAATTGATGTTATCACACGTGTCCCAATCTTATGTGAAGAGGCTGACATCCCGTATGTATATGTTCCCTCAAAAGAAGTAAGTTGCTAGTCTGTGTGTTGAATCTTTCTGCTTCTCCTTTATGTTAACGGCAATTGAGGATTATTTTTTCTTTTTCTTCTGTTTCCTTTATATATTTTTTCATGCGAAGATTTGAGATTCAAGGATAGGTGTTTTGTACCATAGGGGACATTTAGATGTCATAAAAACTCATGACGTGGACATGATTTTATTTGGAATATCCTATTTGGGTTGGAAAATCGTTTTTTATTTGTTCTTAAATCTAGAATCAAGATGCTGTGAAGTCATACTTGGAAGAAAGACTTCAAAATCAAGTTTCTGGCCCTTGTTGCACCTCTTATATGAAATCTTACTTCCCAAATTCAGATTGTCCAGTGGTTGGCAACCAACAACCTCCAAATACTCAGACCAATGAGTGTGGGTGTGGCCTTGATATCTGGATTCCGAATGCAAACTTCTGTTAGAAAAAATCAAATTCCTTGAAAATTCATTACTGCCAAATGAAAGCATGCAAAATGAAGTATTTTATTTTTTCTATGAATATACATTGGTTTGATACAACATATGCTACACTAGTCTGAAGACTCTGAACTGACACACTTCTTTTTTTCTTTTTCTTTCCTATGTTTTTTTTGATAAGATTTATCCGTTTCTTCTTTACCTCCCAACTTTGTTGAAGTTTTGAATGCCCATGTCCTCTTAAAAACATTTGTACATTTTAGCTCGTGATGTGCAAACAAAGTTGTGATTTAACTCGTCCATATCATATGTATGCTCTGGTTTTTATCCTGGATTCATAATGTGAAAGAATGGGAAAAAATGTGCATGTTCTGTCCAAGCAAATACATTTTTTTTTTCGTTTCTTTTGTTCGTAAGTTTAAGCTAGTATTAAGAGCACCAATGTACAGATTTATATGCTCAACTGTTCTGATTTTTCATCATCTAAATTATTCTAATTTTACATATGAGATAGTTGACCAAGTAATTGGCCAAGTCAAAGCTGTAGGGGCGTAGAAGCTCCTTTTTGGTCCAGGCACCCACTACTATAGTATAGTATACGGATTAGTAGCTCATCACATATGGACCATGAAATGTAACTTATAGACAAAGGATCCCAACAGTCCGGCTTTTTTTTTTTTTTGTCTACTTATTATCATGTTTAGCTAGCCAAGTTTTTGGATGTGAAAGAACATATGCAACCATGCATGGATGCCTGCTTGGCTGCTTGCATGCAATCAAGTTACTGTAGACAACCCTTTGAATTACTGGTAGTTAAATTGTTTCCGTGGTGGGTATTTTTTTTTTTGTTTTTGTTTTCAGGATCTGGCTACTGCAGGAGCAACTAAGAGGCCTACATGCTGTGTTTTGGTGCTAACAAAGCCCACGAAAGGGGAGCTGGGTCCTGATGAACAAGAAAAATTGAAGTCCGAGTATACTCGAGTTGTATCAGATGTCTCTGAACTTGCTTCCTCCCTTTTCGGAATATAGTTTATATCATCTAAAACCAGTTTTGTTCACTTGGTTCAGTAATGGCTGCTATATAGATGTAGTTTAGAGGGAGATCGAGGCTTTATTAGACTTCTTTATAAATAGTTAAATCAATGGAAAAACCAGTGTCACCGCGTGGAGTAGAATTTAAAAACGTGCGCACTGTTACTTTGTATAATATTGTGAATACCATATATTTTCACGTATCTATAAAAAAAATCTTACTGCACTGTGCTGCGCGACTGCGCATTTAGTTATTTTATATGGTAATTGGATTGGGTCTTTGTTTGATCAGGCATAGTAGATCCAGAATCAACCAACTTCTGGGTTCCGGATCTTTGAAGATTTTATTTTGGTATCATTAGGGGTTGATGATGACATTAATCTTGTTTCAGACAGTTTAAATAACGAACCAGAAGAACCAGAGAATAAAACCACAGTTTGGTGAAGGGATCTGGCATAAGTTAGTTCTATAACAGTTGCTAGGCTGATCCAATTAACACACAATTTTGGACTTTGGATCAATGAAATCTAAGAGCCTCTCCAGTAAAAATATGGTCAGCCAAAACTTGTGCTGGGCAAGAAGCATACACATTAACGACCAAAAAAAAGCAGCAGCATCCACATTGAAACCAAAAACCTTGTGGACAGTCAATGGGAAATTGACATGTACCGTAGATGGCTACTCTGTGGGGTTAATTCTCTAGATGTACCCGGTAGCTGGCTAGCTGCTAACAGAAGAAGGCACTACCCCCGAAATCTAATCGGATGCTGACATGCTGATATCAAAAAAAAAAAAAATATTTTGGGAAGTTGACATGGCATGAGGATTGGAGGCCCTTTAATCTAATGGTGTGTTTGGAAGGAGGATTCTAAGGTAGGGATTCAGTGGGGACCAGGGATTCATGTTTCTTTAGTCTGTTTGGTTGTCTAGAATCCCTGAAAACTTGTTTCCCAGGGAAACACGTTTTCCAGCAAATCCTTGTGTTGGAGTCCCACCTCCCCCTTTAGAATTTGCTGGAGTTCTAAACTAAGCATTCACTATGTATTCACCCAACTCAATGCAGATTACACCCCACAAAATTAAAACAACAAAATAGAAATTTTCATTGGATTTTAGCAGCCAAACAAACCAAATGATTCAAGCTTCCAAGGATTCATGAATCCATAGATTCTTTTATTGTTGCCAAACAATCCAAAGGATTCATGTTTCTAGGGATTCATATTTCCAAGGACAAGGGAAACATGAATTGTACATCCAAACACAGTATAAAGGACATTCAACCTTTTCAGAACCGTATTTCCATTTTTTTTAATTTTCACAGAATGGATAGACAAACCAATACCTGCATCGGTGAAGTGGTTGGGCCCTTCGTTCTCGAGGAGGACGCGAGTTCAAGTATCTATAATAATGAAACTCCATACGTATGACACCTCTCTTGCATGTTTGTTGTTATTTGTAATTGGGAAATAACCATCACCCCAAAATGAATAAAAACAATGGGAAGAAGAACAATGCAATGGTATTTTTTTTTCCCTCTCTAAATTCACCTTGTTTGTGTCATAAATTAATTAATTTTCTATCAACATTCTATTACATGCTGGCATTATGGCATTACTCAAAGGAATTGAATAAGACCCATCATAAGGAGGCATACAGGATTGATGGTGACTCTTCACTGTAATTACAACTACTATTTCTTTTTGGTTTTATAGGAAAAGGAAATAAATTTGGAATTCTTTGACAACTAATAATTCTGACAATTTTAGTGCCAGTAAACATTTACAATACAGAGAAAAAACACAAAGGACAAGTACTCAAATTCTATTACATCAAAAGTGACAGAGTTTCATCACTTGTGAAGCTCAGCACCTCTTTCCTCTATCTTCTCATCATTCTCTAGCTCTAAAGTTATTCTCTTTTTCTTTTCTTAATCTTTTTTTTTTTTATTAATTGAATATTTTTTTGTTGGGCCGGAGGGGACCAACTATGTAAATCCAAAATACACAGAGCCCATTGATGCCTTTATCATCATCACCTCATCATCATCATCTCCACATAATATGCTAACATGTAACTATCCATAATGGATAGAGCCCATTGATGCCTTTATCATCATTACCTCATCATCATCATCTCCACACAATATGCTAACCTGTAACTATCCATAATGGACAAGCTAAATGGTACTTGTTAATAAACAACAAAATATTTTCTTTTTTCTTGAAAAAAAAACGTGGTAATATAGGGTTATTTGTCATTTTAGAAGTAGTTCAAGGAGCCACCATCAAGGAGAAATTACAAGTAGAAAACTTTACATGCACCCCAGTTTTTTTGGGTAGGAGGGGCCTAATGTCCAAGTTACATCTAGAGTAGATACCCGAGTTATTCCTACTTCTTACAGCCCATAAATGATGAAAATACCCCTATGTGAACATATAAATTTTTTGTTAACAAAAATTTGTTCTTCTTTTTTTTTTTTCAAAAAAAAAACTGCATTATATATAATGGGTATTTTTGCCATTTAAAAAGAAGAGTTTTGAGAGGAGAAATGTAAATATAGTTGTTTTACTAGGATAAGAGTGTCACCAATACTTAGCATTATTGAGAATAGTTTCCATAAGAAGATGAAAAACTTGCAATTCAATATATAAAGATCTTGGGCCACTAGTTGACTTCCGTGCAATGTAAAAGAATGTAGTTGGTGTTTCCAATGTCGTTTGAGCATATGGGGCAGATCGGGTCACTGATTGTACAATCTTTTCGCGTGATAACATATTAGCACCGGAAGAAGCTTGAATTGTTGGAGAGAATAGTAACAATCTTTACTATCTTAAGGTGCTTTAGTTCGACTCAAATCAGCGGATTGGAGCCATGTCATTGCGCCACAACACCACTATACGACAAATGAGATTGGATATTTTTACTTACATTCATAAACTTTTTCCATGTTCCATTTTTACTCATTTTAATCTTATATTTCGTTTACACGTACATGTTGGCCCGTGTGGAGATTATTAATTTGAGGGCTGATATTTTACAACGATGATCTTCTTATCATGTTAATCAATGGCGGCTCTTAGACCATCTTTATATCGGCTCACACACTTGTAAATAAGGTGTTAAAGTAAAAGTACTGTTTATAGAAAAAAAGATAGTAGAGTAATCCTTCTGATACAAAGCTAGCGTAACAAACAAACCCAACTTAACGTGCAGAAAACTCCAATAAATAAGGATGATTTTGAGTTATTCCATTTGTAATATTAGATTTGAGGTTGCCCACCCTACTTGGAAACCCTACTTGGAAACCATGTAGTGTATAGTCTTTACAGGCTTAGCCTAAGGTTCACCCTACGTGTCTAACCTGCCTGTTCGGCAGCCACATGTAAACAATCCATAGTAGGTTGTTTTTGAGAGCTCCTTGGTCGGGGACCCTAGGGTTTGTTCCCTTTGGTGTCACACTCACACCAGGACACAATGCCAATGCCATTGCCATCTCTTCGTAGTTTGTCGCTATTGGATTTGGACCATCTTTGTATAAAACCTTCTTTTTGTTTTTTGAGTGCCATCTTTGTAAAAACTTGTCCCTCCGCAATTAGGTTAGAATTAAACACTAATCAAGCTTTAAAACAAGGTTTTTATATAACGATTAACCATTCATTTTGTTATCGAACCATGCACATTTTAGAATTTATCCTACATTTGATCACAAATATCAACTTTATGTCTTAGTTATTATAGTATAAACCAACCACTGGTTAGTAAAATTGGTTGGTGCCCCTCCTTTCGGGGAAGCTGATGTGGCGACGAGTTTTTACGCTTTAATGGAACCTTCTAATGAAACCCAAAATTCTCAATATATATATATATAAAATAAAAATAGTTGTTTTTGGACAAAGAGCGGTTGAGATTTGTCCTATCTAAAGGGCATAAGATTAATATGAGTTTGTAGATGAAATAGGTAGTGCACACATAGAGGGGAGAGAAATTTGATTACTTTTATTAAAAAAATGCCATAACTTTTATCTACAAATCGAATTTTGACAAAAAATTATATTTTTGAAAAACATTCATGAAGATCTTCAAAATGAAACCAGTCACCAGTACTAGTTTTTTTAACTAAAAAATATTTTAGGTGTTAAGTATGAAGATGGTGCAATCGACATAGGATCGGCATGCCAAAGGCATGTTGACATATGTTGAATGTATGAATTGCATACTAACATATACTAGTACAGATTTTAAACAACGAAAATGTGCGACAGATAATATGTCGTAATAAAGGCACAAATTACTGCTAGTATAAAATATGTCAACACGTGTATAATACACATACGTAGCAATTGATTATCTAAACTATTTATTTGTGGCTCCTAGGAGCTTTCAAAGTACTCCGTCACCATTTTGAATAATTTTAATTGTATCTTTTTTTTTTAATTATTAAACTCAATTTAATTTTACACTCTAGTTTCACAAATTCTAAGGTTCACAAATATGATCCAATGACTAATTGTTTGTGAAGATGATCTTAACATCACGTGGGCCCTACATATTAATATAAAAAAGTATAAGTGTAGTATTCATAAAGAAAAAAAAATAAGGTGTTACTTTTTAACACTTAGTTTATACCTAATAGTGGGTGTTACATGAATTTGATCCAATGGCTGATTTTTTGTCGTGAAGGTCTTCTCATCGTTCAGATCACATCAGCACTTGGGTCGTCTCTAAGTGGACCCACCTAATATCCACTTTATTCTTACACTCTATTTACATGCTAGTGCGTGTGCTACATGGAATTGATCCATTGGCTGATTTTTTGTGACGAAGGTATCCTCATCGTTTAGATCACATCAGTCTATTAGTCGTCTTCAAGTGGACCACCTAATATCCACTTTATTCTTATATTTTACTTACATGCTAGTAGGTGCTACATGGAGTTAACGCAAGAGCTAAGTTTTTGAGGTAATCATTATGTAGATCAAAATTAAGCGGTGGTTGAGGTGGATTTGCCAGTGAGTATGCATAGGGAGTGTGGGGGGCTAGGACTAAAGAAGTGATCTATCAAGAAAAAAAAGTAAAGAAAATGATGATTAAACCATTTTTCTATGTTTGGATTAGGGGTGTCAATAGGACCAAAATACTCAGAACCGAACCGGTACCGGAATCATTTATTGCGGTTCCGAGACTTCATTTTGTGGATCCGGTTAATTTTGGATCTACCCATTTTGGATCCGTTTACTTTCGAATCCATTTCAGATCCACCCAATGGGTACCCGGTTCCGTATAATTTTTATAATTTTATATTTTTTTTAACTTTTTTTTAATTAAAAAAGAAAATAAAAGAAACTAATGACTATTATACAACAAATTTTGTAATAAAACTAATTTTATAATTGAATAGAATAAGAAAATACAAAATGTAAATACCTTTCAAATGAATTTTTTTTAAAAAATAAATAAAATAAAAATGTATATCGGGTACGATCCACCAATTAAGGTTCCGGAACCGATAGGATCCGAAACTGCCTTCATATTACCGGGACTAGATCTGGAACCTCTAAGATCCGATCCGGAACCGTCCCGTTACACCCCTACTTTGGATGGCTAACTCATATTGTAAAGTTTGGCTGGCAGAGTGGCATTGTTATGCCAAATTTATCTGTAACGGAGTAAAATGTCCTTTTATCAAAATTTTGTTTAGTGGCAATCATTATACTGTCATATTAATACTGTCAAATTAATGTGGGGTAGAGTGTAAATGGTCTTAGACAGCTGGTACAATTTTGATTCTATCATTATTGATTGAAAGACAGAGATAGATACAGAGGAAGAGAGAACGAAAGAAAAAGATGGCAATTGGCAGCTTTTACTTTTCAATGTTTTCTTTCACTGTGTAAAGAGAAAATTTTAGATAGGGGATGGGATGGGAACCCAAAATAAGGAACATGTTAGTGGAACCCACATCACATTTAGAATATTCTTCTCTTCTATCCAGTATAATATTTTCAGATTTATGTACAAGTGGCAGTTTCCCATTGGGGCTCATGTCCCATCAACAATTCCCTTATTCGTGTGAGTTGATGATTGTGGCTCTATTTAGGACACTAGATTTTTTAATTTTTAATTTTTTTTAATCAAAAAGGTTTTTTCTAAATAATATCATTCATGCTCTTTAGTGGTTTGATATCTTTCTTACGTCATTACTTAGACCTCTTAATGTGCTTAGTAAAGAAAAATACAATTTTCTAATAAGGTTTTGTCTCATGGAATGTTTTGTTTGGCTTTGATTCTATAAGAAAATAACATAAATAGCTTAATGTTTGGTTAGGCAATTTTTCAAATTTTTATAGGCTTTGTTTAGTTTACTTTTTAAGTTTCTTATTGCTTTTTTTATATATTCCTTTCTTCTTCACTATGTTGATGAATCATGGCAGGTATTTTTTTTTGGTTCTTTCTTTCTTTTACAGTCTTTACTACCAAGTTCATGGAACTCTGCTTTTAGTTAGGCTGTGATGTAAAATTTACCTAAAACTTAAGAAACCCATTTGAGGAGTTGGTGTTTTGACTCCATCAAACCCACTCCTACTAACTAACTCTACCTATATCACCAGAAACTGGTTTTTGGCACTTGGGTATCTGTTATTTTTGGGATTTGTCAAGCTGTAATTCAATGGAACTAAAGAGAAGAAAAGCTATTCTATCTTTAATGGCTTTGTTTTGGTTTTGGAATTCTGCTAGTGGATTACTTTCTCCTAAAGGTGTCAACTTTGAAGGTAAGTTGAATTTTGTTTCATATTTGCTGCAACATGGGTTTTCTTTATCTTTAGAGAAGTGAAGAATTGGAGTAATTTAATCACTCTGTCTCTCTCTGTTTGCAGTGCAAGCTTTGATGGGTATAAAAGCTTCATTCAAGGATCCTCATGGTATTCTTGACAATTGGGATGGAGATTCTGTTGATCCATGTAGCTGGACTATGGTCACTTGTTCTTCTGAGAATCTGGTCATTGGACTGTAAGTTTTAATTACCAAAAAGCTTAATTTGTTCTTATGTTATTCTAATAATACCTTGTTCTTTTCAAGCTTTCATTAATCATACTAAATTACTCTAGATACTAGAAAATCAGAAGACATCCTTTCCATTGAATCAGAGTTTATGAAGTTGTTTTAATGGTGGTGTTGCAGAGGAACTCCAAGCCAGAACTTATCTGGTACTCTTTCTCCAAGTATAGGAAACTTAACAAATCTCCAAACTGTGTAAGAATTTACAGTAAGAAATCATTTGGGTTTTTGAAGTTCTTATGGGTAATTGCATTAGGGTTGTTCAAGGGTTTTGATGATCAGAGCTTTTGCAGGCTCTTGCAGAACAATAACATTTCAGGAGAAATCCCACAAGAGATTGGGAGGTTAACAAAACTTGGAACTCTTGATCTTTCTAATAACTACTTCACTGGTGTAGTTCCCAATACTCTAGGCCACCTCATCAGCCTTCAATACTTGTAAGTAGGAATTATAATGAACTGAAATGGGTCTCTCTCTCTCTCTCTCTCTCTCTCTCTCTCTCTCTCTCTCTCTCTCTCTCTCTCAGCTTATTGCTCTTAAATTCTTAATCTCACAGGAAAACAATAAATTGTATTCTGAATAATTTAGTTATTAATTTCTTTGAATCTAACAGTGAATTTTTTTACTTTATTTTTATTTTTAAATTTGAGATAGGAGGCTCAACAATAACAGTCTCTCTGGACCATTCCCTCAGTCTTTGGCTAACATCTCCAAGCTTTCTTTTCTGTACATCTCTTAACCTCCTAGTTGTACTAGAATTGCATGAACTTTTCTTTTCTCTTTCCTTCTTTCTTTTTTCTTTATTTTTTTTCTGGTTGTGATGAAGAGGGTTGATTTGGTCTTGGTATAATTCAGGGACCTGTCATACAATAATTTGAGTGGCACTGTACCCAACTTTCCTTCAAAAACATTCAAGTAAGTTACTGAATTTGTTTATCTTATCAAATCCGGAAAATCGGATGTTTGAACTGATTTACGGGTTCATTTTTGTTTGTTTGTGTGTTTCTGTGATTCAGTATTGTAGGAAACCCTCTGATCTGTACAACAGGATCACAACATGGCTGCTATGGATCGATGCCAATGCCAAATGGTTCACCAAGTATGGACTATTAATTTCGAACCCTGCTTTTCTGAAGTTCCTTAATTTATTAATGCTTTTTCCGCAACTTGGGTGGTGGTTCTGGTAATTAATGGATAATAACTTGCCACCATTACTTTTAGCTATCTAATTCAACATTGATTTTCAAGTTGAGGGTTTTCTCTTATCTCCTTCTCATTGAAACTCTCTTTTCTTCATCTCTTTAATCTCTTGATTAACAACCTTGCATGCTAGCTTACACTAGGACTATTCTTCAATTAATCCTGATTCTGCTCTACTTCATAGAAGCTAAAATTGGGTTGTTTTCAAGTCTTATTCAGAATTACTGATAATCCTGATTCTGCTCTACTTCATAGAAGCTAAATTTTACTTCTTATGCTGTATTTTCTTAAAGGTACCCACAGCAAACCTTCAGGAAAACACAAAAATCACAATGTTGCCCTTGCTTTGAGTTCAAGCCTAGGTTGCATTTGTCTACTCATTCTCGGATTCGGGTTCCTTCTCTGGTGGAGGAAAATACATAACCAACAAACATTCTTCAATATCAGTAGTAAGTAAAAGAAAAAGAACAGTATAACACACTAATATTCAATAGCTAATTTGTGCCTCTAACAAACACTTCTCTTTGAAACATCAGACCATCATCAAGAGCAAGTTCTTCTTGGAAACTTGAAGAAGTTTCAATTCAAGGAACTACAGATAGCAACAGAAAACTTCAGTAACAAGAACTTGATTGGAAAAGGTGGTTTTGGAAATGTCTACAAAGGTTATCTCCATGATGGAACTGTTGTGGCTGTAAAAAGGCTTAAAGATGGAAATGCCATTGGAGGGGAGATACAATTTCAGACTGAAGTTGAGATGATCAGTCTCGCGGTGCACCGAAACCTCCTAAAGCTTTGTGGGTTTTGTATGACAACCAAAGAGAGGCTTCTGGTTTACCCTTACATGTCAAATGGGAGCGTTGCTTCCCGTCTCAAAGGTAACAAGCCTCTTAACATTCTAGCGTAAAGAGGTTCATGGAAAGGGAGGTACAGAGTAGCAGAGTACACTGTATTATCTATACTCTAATATAGATCCTCTTCTCGTTTTTCTGTCATTCAATTTATAGCTAACCAAGGATAACCTCAAATTTGTTTTCTCTGTTACAGGAAAACCAGCATTGGATTGGAGAACTAGGAAGAGAATTGCCTTGGGAGCTGCAAGAGGACTACTCTACCTTCATGAGCAGTGTGATCCCAAAATAATTCACAGGGATGTTAAAGCTGCCAATATCTTGCTTGATGAGTACTGTGAAGCTGTGGTTGGAGACTTCGGTTTAGCTATACTTTTGGATCATCAGGATTCACATGTGACGACGGCAGTGAGGGGAACAGTGGGGCATATAGCTCCCGAGTATCTCTCGACAGGCCAGTCCTCAGAGAAGACTGATGTCTTTGGATTTGGGATCCTTCTCCTTGAATTGATCACAGGCCAGAGAGCACTGGAATTCGGCAAGGAGGCAAACCAGAAAGGAGTCATGCTTGAATGGGTAAATACAATCTTTTCCTCAATCAAACTTGGTTCAATACTTCGATTCTCAATTTATAGTTTTGTTTAAATTTTTTATTTTTTATTTTTTCGCTTTTCATTTTTCTAACATCAGCTTATAATCATAGGTGAAGAAAATGCAGCAAGAAAAGAAGCTCGAGATGCTTGTTGACAAGGATATTAGGAACAACTATGACCGTATCGAGCTTGATGAAATGGTTCAAGTCGCTCTCTTATGCACCCAATATCTTCCAGGCCAACGACCGAAGATGTCAGAAGTGGTCAGAATGCTCGAAGGTGACGGGCTTGCTGACAGATGGGAAGCTTCTCAGAGAGCTGAATCAACTAAGTACAGAGCTGCCCATGACTTCTCCTCGTCAGAGCGATACTCTGATCTCACCGATGATTCTTCAATACTAGTCCAAGCAATGGAACTCTCTGGCCCGAGATGAACTATGTACAGGAAGAGATAGAGAGAGAGAGAGAGAGAGAATTGAAGTACCTAAAAGATGTCCATGAATTGATCTGTTATAAAGAAACTAGACTTCCATGGAAAGAGTATATTGTACAGTAATAGTATATCAGTACAGAATCTGATTCAGATGACTAACAATTATTTAGATTGAAAGAGCAACCCATAATTTTTGTAAGTGAAGAACCTTTTTAATTTTTGCACAACAAACCTGAAAGATTAATTTAGAATCTTGGTTCCCAATTTCTTTGTCCAACTCTGGAAGCACTAAACAGAAACTTTTTGTTCCATAAATTACGCAATTTGATCGAATAGTCGGAAGTTGCTAAGCAATGTTGGTCTTTCACCTTAAAAAGATTACTATGGCCCAATTTGAGAGTTAACAAGCAAAAAAAGAGAACCTAGTTTTGAGCTTTGGCTTTATGATAGTATAAATGGAATATGAAACAAGCTTATGCTTGCATTCAGGCTTTCTGGAGTAGAGAATCAGTTAAACATAGCCTATCAAGGAAACAGGATCAGTTATAATATAATTAACACAACAACTAACTCAAAGAAGTTAATCAAATCAATAAAATAGAGTAGATTAGATTGAGTATGAGTTTCAAACTTGTAAGACATCTAAATATTAACAGAATTAAAAGAATGTAGTTGGCATAACCTTCCACAAAGAGGGAGTAGCATGGGGAGGAGAAAGAATGTATACAAAATAAAACTTAAACTAAACAAATTATCCAAGTCATGATATCAAATATCCAATGAGTTAAAAACACTGCACATCTATTTTTGCATGCGTAGAAGCTCGTGGAATTTGCAGCAAATTAATCGAGAAGTCCCATCGCTCCTTGAGATCAACTATACGTGGCTTAATGGTCATTGTACTAAGCAAAGGTGACTTCACAAGCAGAAACCTGATAAATTCCAATTGATTTTGCGAACCCGAGATATGTGTTATTTTTACAACTTTGAGTTGCTTGAAGGAGCAATCTAAATTGTGGATTTTCTCCCAAAAATGTATTGAAGGTGCTTCCATGTAAGATTCGGATGTAGAAGCCTAAAGAAGCAGATAAAATGCAAAATAGGTTCTTAGAATTTTAATTAGAATATCAAATGTCTAAAGCAAATGAAACTAGATTTGGATAGTCACTCACCGAGATTTGAAGTTCTTGTATATTTCGGGAACTAATAACCAAGAAAAGAGTAGCTGATAACTCCTTATGTCCAAAAGTTGCATCATCTAACTCAAGATACTTCAAATGGTTATATGTAGCGTTACGAAATTTCCCGGCTGCATAGCCTACACTCAAATACTTAGAGCAGAGAAGAAAAACGTATATATTAGCAAAATATAGTTTTCAAAGTACATGAACGATGCATGCGAAATCACTTAAGGATCTTACCTTCACAAAATGATCCCTTACAACAAGCTTTTCAAGACCATCTAGAGAACTAAGAACCTTGATTAAGTTGTAAAATCTTTCTAGCATAAGACAGTCCTCAGTTCCTCTAGTTTTGTTTATAGTAATAGAAACAGTAGCTAGAAGTGGTGCATTTATGGTTAATATATCATTTAAATTACCATTGATACATAACCATTTGAGGTTGGGAGCACATATTCTAATATTTTGATGCCTGCAAGATACTATTTCCAATCTTTCAAGAACAGGGCAAATAGAAAGGAAACTATCAAAACATCCTGATTTATTGTCAACTTCAAAAAGATTGAGACTCTTCAAACTCCGGAAACCTACAAAGTTAGATGGTGGTTCTTTCAAAGCGCACCGGGAGAGCTCTAGATGGGTCAAATTTAAACAAGAATAGAGATATAATGGCATCAAAGATACTATTTTTAATCTTTCAAGAACTGGGCAACTAGAAAGTAACCTATCAAAAGACGGCGATTTAATATCAGGATGATGAAGAATGAGACTCTTTAAACTCTTGAAACCAACAAAGTTAGGAGGTGGTTCTCTCAAAGTGCAATTGAAGAGCTCTAGATGGGTCAAATTTAGACAAGAATAGAGATAAGATGGCATTGTAATACTCTCATTAATGCAAAAGGAATTGATAATGAGTTCCTTAATTTCTTTATTTGCTAGATGAATGATCCATTGGTTTAAATTAAGAGAATTATGTGACCAGAGAAAATAGTATGTGAAATTGGTAAGTGGGCCCTTGTGAAGTATGAGAACTCTATCAATAAAGCTCACAAGCTTTTGAGTCCACTTGAATTTGTCAATAAACACCAGTTCAGGAATTGTAATCCATTTATACATCCACTTCTTTGATAATACAGTTGTTCTAACAGCATCTTCAATTGGCAAAAGCATGAGGATTTTATCTATTATGTTCTGAGGCAGATCACTGATGTAATCTCGAGCTCTATCTTTGCTAATCTCCATCTTTCAACAATAATTAAGTGGTAAACTTAATTGTTTTGATCTTCGTTTCTGAAAAACCTACAAAAATTTATAAAAAATATATTACGCATGCCCATTCAGGAACAGTTTTCAATTCATAAAAGTAATATTAGAAACCGGAGAGAAGCAAACAAACCTTTTGCTATTTTCTGTTTTTACACCTACGTTATCCTCTAAGCTCTGAAACCACAAGAGATTGATTGAGAGACGCGTGAGAGTTAAAAGAGAAGAGATTACCAAGGGATGATTTTTTAAGATCTGGGAAGCCAAAACCTAAACCTTCTAAAAGTTATATAATTTTTCCTTAAGTTATATATCCTTCGGTTATTTATAATGAGAGGGTTATATAGCACCTGCATAGAGAGCCAAATAAAGACCGCTCGGCTTGTGGGGGCTCTTATCTAAAAATTAGCCTTTCATGTGAACGAGGAGTCTTGATTGGGCTCTTCAAGGAGGGGCTATATAGGGTAATGCTACACCTACTGTAAAAATTTATTGCCTGTCACGTGTCAGTCAGTTGATGTGGCAGACTCTAAACTTTATTTTTTTTTATAATATTAGGCTGAAAACCCTCCTTTATAACGGTTTCATGGAGAGGACAATCACTTTTTATTTTATAAGCCTAATCCCTATTTTTTAGCATTTTGTAAGCAAAGTGGTTAATTCCTTCTTTTGGAGCATCTCCAATGCAACAGTGAATGTGATAAAAAAGTGGATGCCACCTAAGAAAAATAGACAAAAATAGACCTTTAATTCCATAACACTCCTAGATGCGTGAGAGTTAAAAGAGAAGATATTACCAAGGGATGATTTTTTAAGATCAGGGAAGCCAAAACCTAAACCTTCTAAAAATTATATAACGGAAAATGTGAAAAAAATCCTTATTTTGTAGGGGACCGATGATTTTAATCCCTCACCAAAATACTTCTATAATTTTAATCCTTATTTTTTTAGACTTTCTGATTTTAGTTCTTAAGAAATTATAGTGTTATGATTTTAGTCCCTAAAAATTAAAATAATGTGTGAATGATTTTAAGAAAATATCTAAGTTACTCTAGTTCTAGTTCAATTTTTTTTTTATATCCTTGGTGTCCGGACCAGCTTGCGCCCACCTTGACTAATCTACGGGGCCCTGTGGAGGAAGCGTCCGCCTAAGAATCCCCCCAGTGGCCTTGAGGGGATTCGAACTGGTGACCTATGGGGAGCAAACCCACGGTCGAACCAATCGAGCAACCCCTCAAGGTTAGTTTTAGTTCAAGTTTCTCTCTTCTCTCTCTTGCAATTGCAGGTTTGAAATTGCTAAAATAATTTTGAACTTGCAAATAATGTAGTTTGGATTGAAAACTGTTTTTTACAAGTTTGAACTTGCAAATCATGTTAGTTTGGATTGAAATAAATGCAAGTTTGAACCTGCAAATTATGTAGTTTGAATTGAAAACTGTTTTTTGCAAGTTTGAACTTACAAATCATGTTAGTTTGGATTGAAAATTATTTTTCACAAGTTTGAACTTGCAAATCATGTTAGTTTGGATTAAATTTTATTTTTGTAATTTTTAATGCAAGTTTAAACCTTCAAATCATGTATTTTTTATTGAAATATATTTTTTGATGTTTTAATGCAAGTTTGGATTGAAAACTGTTTTTTGCAAGTTAAAACTTGCAAATCATATTAGTTTGGATTAAAATTTATTTTTATGATTTTTAATGCAAGTTTGATCTTACAAATCATGTATTTTTTTTATTGAAATCTATTTTTGGAGTTTTAATGCAAGTTTGAACTTGCTTTTACAAGTTCAGAATTGTAGTTGTAAGTTCAGACTTGCTATAACAAGTTTAGACTTGCTATATCAAGTTCAGACTTGCAACAAAAAATCCAGATCTGCTTTAGCAAGTTCAGACCTACTTTAGCAAGTTCAGACCTACAATTGCAAGTTCATAATTGCAATTGCAACTTCAGACCCTCCTAATTGTAAGTTCAGAATTGTAATTGCAAGTTTAGACTTGTAATTGGAAGTCTAGATCTTCTTTAGCAAGTTCAAACTTGCAACCTATTTTAGCAAGTTCAGAATTGGAATTGCGGGCTAAGATTTGGTTCAGTAAGTTCAGACCAAAAATTAAAAGTTTAGAACTGCAATTGCAAGTTTAGACCTAAATTTATAAGTTCAGATCTGCAATAGCAAATCCATACATATTTTAGTAAGTTCAAACCGACAATTAAAATTTCATACAACAATAGCAAGTCCACACATGCTTTAGCAAGTTCAGACCTGCAATTGCAAGAGAGAGAAGTTGAACTATAACCCGAATTGATGCTGCTACTGTATTTCACCTGTAACTTTCTGCTCGTAACTCAGAATTTTCTCCACGATATCTACTTTCGAAAGAAATTCGATTTTGCACAACTTTTACAAAAATAGATGAAGTCCAATTCTCCTCCTAAAGGGATTAAAAATCAATTTTTTGTTCTGACAGGATGTTACTACAAGATTCAAATCTTTGAAATAGAATATTTGTAAAGGTTAGTTATGTCTTTTTAAAACTAAGGACTAAATTCATAAATATTTTTATCCATTGGATTAAAAACAGAAAGCTTATAAAAATAGGGACTAAACTAAATTCACAAAACCCCTTTTAATTATTAGTTTAAAAATAAAATTTTTTATCACAACGGATGTTGCGTTAATAACAACGGCCCCACAAAATTACCAAAAAAAAGGATACAAAGTCTCAAATGCACTTAAAAGGGCTACTAGAAAGTCATTTTCATCCCCTGAAGTTCAACAAAAACATGCAGAAAGAAAGTACGAAGTTGTTAAAACGCGGCCTTTTGAGGTTTACGGCTTAATAGTAATATAAATACCTCAATTGAAAATCAAAATCATAAAAGAAATCTCAGTGATACAAAAAAAAAAAAAAAAATTGAAAATCATAGAAGATTTACGGACAAAAGAACAAACTGAGAATTCACTAATTCCAATCATCACAAGACCACCTATAATTTGAATTCTTTAACCCATCATATTTTCAAGACATTTCTTCTGTACAAACCTTGAAAGCTTCCATTTTCGCCTCCTAAATCTCTTAACGATGTATGAGTAGATTCAATGACCAGTCTTTTCAAGCAGAAAACTAAATAAATATTACAAGTAAAAGAAAATTGCTAAAGCTGTACATACTCATATAAAGCTAAGAACCAACTCATACTCACCACATATGGACTCAATTTCGAGAAGATAGGCCCTTAAACAAAAGGATTCCCACGCCGGCAATTGCCAACGTTAGAACAAGAGGAATTCCAACTGATTCAAAATCGGCAATTCTACTTCTGCTGTCTGTTCTTCCTTGCTCAGACCTCTCAGCTAAGCTCTGATGGAGAAAATTACTGAGATTGTCTAATTGATGCATGACCTGACGTTGTCCTCGCGCAATGGCATTGATCTGTTTATGACGAACAATCATGAACAAAACAAAAATGGGAATTTGGAGAATGTCAATCAAAATGTGAACTTTCTAAGCATAATAATCCGTAAAACATACGAAACATCTTATTAGTGTAAATTTCAAGGAGAACCAATCATCTTGTGTTAAAAGGTAGTAATTAAAGTTAACCAACAGTTGTAGCGGGTATATAATCACCCCTAGGAATCCAAGTAATTACGAAGAAGGCAAGAGGGCTAGAGAAATCATAGTACCTCTTCCATCAACGGAGATTCCTTTGCTAACTGAGAAGAAGACGAAGAGTTGGGTAAAAGGGAACCGTTCCCCAAACCAGGTATGAAGAGAGATGCAGATCCATTGCAGGCTTCAGCTTGCACGGCCAAGTTTTGTTGGCTTAAAGAAACTTTCCTGGTAGTGAACCTCGAATTCAGCTCTTCAATTCGAGATGTGAACTCATCCATCCTCTCGTGAAGAGTGGAAATTTGTTCCGAAAGTTGAGTAATAACTCCCTATAACAGATCCAAAAGCAAGATTACCAACAGTAAGTGAAAGATTTTGGCTTTAGATAAAGAACCAATTGTAGCCATCAAACCTGGTTCGCATGCATAGCCGGTGATTCAGGGTTTCTTCCATCAAACCTTCTATTGTCAACTGAAAGTCTTGTCAACTTGGATAGACTCTTTTCACGTAGTGTGGAATATGACTGTGACACACCGCTGCTTTAAAACAGCATCAAAACCAACTTTAGCGAAATAAAATAACCATTATCAAAGAAATCTGAATAAAGTGCTCAGTTTGGCCAAAAAAAAAAGGTTTTGGGTTATGCCAAATGAAAAAACTATCCAAGAAGATAGAAAATCTTTTTCGTATAATATAGTGTCCTGCTTGGCCAGATTCTATATCCATCTCGTAGCTAGAACTATCATGTGAAGGATCATGAAACAGAACCTCTTAAGCTGTCTATTTCTCATTGCAACCCTGTCTGTTGACACTCGAGAAAGTGCATCCTTAGGGCTTGATGAAACAAGATCCTCATCTATGCTGAGCTTTGTCTTTAGATCATCTGGCAATGCCTGTGAAATAATCAGATCAGTAATAAGTGGAAACAAGTTAAGCAAATAATTAAGTTAAAAGTCAGTAAAAAAATTAAAAAAGATTTCATACCATAACTTCATTTACAAGCTTCTCCAACTGAATCTGTTCTATGTAAGTACGAGGAACATATGAGCCTTCCAAACCCAGTTGCTCAGCCACCATGTTTACAAATAAACGGTCTTTACCTTGCACCTCACCAAGACCAGTACAAAATGTTTGGGTTAGTGCTTAGCTTGGCAAGTTTTACATATGAGGAGTTTTAATATAAATGGTGTACAACAGTTTCCACTTAATCACTCATTAATCAGCAACCCTTCTGTCAGGGTCCTTAATGTCCAAACACCCATTCTTTTTGTTTTTTCGTATAAAGAATGTCATCCTCTCCTTGTTTACAGGTGGTTTCTTTTCTCAGCATAATGAGGTTTACCCTTTACAGATGCCTATAACAGGACTTCACACTGCAAGGTGAAGCACTTTCTACACATGAAACTAGCTCAACAACATAAAGTTGGAAGAATGTATGTTATAGAAAATGTCGAGGTGTTTAGGATAATCATAACTCTTAAAAGACATACAGATAAGACAAGATACTACAGGCTTCCAAAATTTCTTATACAAGCATTTGACAAACAAAACTATGGTTTCTTTAACCAGAGAAGTGCATCAATTTACTTATAGACCATGCAAAACATTCTTCAAAAGATGCGTACAGGAGGAAATCTTCCAAGGCTGCAAATTAATAACTCAATGAATACTTAAACGGGTAAGGAATGATGGTATAATACCTGAACATAGTGACGATTTAGTTGTTCTAGCCAATCCATCTTCACACAGACCTTATCATTGGAGAAGACGCGGCTGCTTCTTTTCAGTATGGCTGCGATGGTGTAACCCAAGGCCATAAGCCCACCAAGAAGGCGCACACTTACTTCGAAAGATATTCTTGGTGATATTATGAAAGGAATATCTGTAACCCATTCCTGAAATAACAAGTACAAGATATCTGAAGCGATGAAGCTTCTCTAAAAGGTGCTTGAGAGTTGAGAATTCTGTGTAGTCAAAAGGATCCTCAAGAAGAAGAAGAAATGAGACCATTCTCAGAACAGCTATAAAAGCTCAAAAGAAGATACCCATATACTAAAATGGGTTTAAACTTTAAAGCGATTGGAAGACCACTTGAAAATCACTTTGCCAGAGTAGTTACAACAAGGTGGAATATGTAGATCCAACCAATATTATGAAGTTCCAAACATGCATTGAAATTCCATAGGAGGAACACAACATTAATACAAAATACCAACAATGTTTTAATGGGAAACAGGGGATCCAGATTTGAAGATTTTATGTTATTCGGGAATGCATTGGTTGGGATGTGAAATTTGTTTTCGTTTGGAGTTAATGCCCATTGTCGTCCTTCTGTGATTTCTGCAATCATAATATCTGGTCTGTTCTGTATTAATACCAATATTTTACCCTTAAAGGTTTATCTAATGAATCTAATGTTAATTTGCAAATATTGTCATCTGAATGCAGCAGCAAATTCCTACTTTGGGGGATTTTATAAAATTCACTTTTTTCCAAGGCAGACCACCTCTTCTTTCCAACTGATTAGTGATAATAGCAAACACAAAATTATTTTGAGAAAGAATCATAAGTTTCTGAAGGACAAACCTCAAACATAAGATTGTATTTTCCATCTCTGTTCCGCATACGCAGATATGACTGACACGCTTCAGGATCTTCACCTGGTGGTAGAAGATAAATATCATAAGTCTCTTCCAAGGTTTCTGTATGTTCTTTGGGCATGACAGCCTTGATTTGATCCACCGCCAGAGTCCTTCTCGACTACAATAATAGAAATACTCAGTTTTAGTCTTTTAGATGATTATAGAACTCTTTGCTGATAAAAGAACAGTCATAAAAATCAAAGGAAAGGGCTGTTAGGAATGTCAATGAAAAATAAAGTTAATGGGTGATTAACCTTCAAAACATAAGTGGGATTCTGGAATCCTGTGAATGGATTAAACTTGTTGATGATTTTTATATGTGCTGTTTGCAGATCAGGTTCGATAAAGGCCTTGTACATTGGATATACCTGAGGAAAGAATTTGATTCATAATTAAGAGAAACACAGAAGCTTGACATGCCATACTAGTAATGCAAGTCAGTCTTATTTTTAACGAGCAACATCGAACATGGGAAAAGTGAAAGAACCGTTTCAGAGATTTGATGGATTATTTCTTCTGGTTCTTGGCCAGCACGTTGTATATCCCGTAAAACACGTTTCACAAGATCGAAGTGAACACCACCTGTGATTGATACTCTAAGGTCTAGTAAAGGTCGCAACTTTTCACTCAGAGCATAGATGCCTTCAATAATCACAATCCGAGAGCTTGGGACTTCAACTGTCCTGGTAGGAGTTACATCTATATATATAAGCAATGCTTCAAACCAGCAAGTGAATTGAGTCATATTTGCAGGATATTGGGAAAAGAAGAAAAAGCAAAAGAGCATGAGTTTAAGACATGAACAATAAGCCTTGTTTCGAAAACATAAGTATTTTCTACTCTTTTATATACAAAAGAAACTGAAAATTATAATACAGCACAGAAATGTGAAAGGAAGAAAGATAGGAAAGGGTTGAAAAAATTATTAATGAAAGGGGAATGATCTCCTCACATGAACAGGGAAATAGGGAATGCAGAACTATTGTATGGTGAACTGATAAGATAAAGTGTGTGACTTTAGTTCCCTAACCAAGAAACATTTTCCTTAAAAATAAGTGCACAGCAAGCATTTTCTTTTTGGTGTTTCACAACCACCACATTGTTGTAACTGATAGAAATATTAGGAAAAATAAGATTCACGCAATAAAAATTCAATTATACACAATTACACCCAACACGTGGTCATCCAAGAGATAAAATCATAACCTCAAAATACTTAACTGAGACAACAAGAATATAGCTTTCTCATGCTTTTTCACTGCTATCAGGAATTTCCAAATGAATATTGGTAAATTTCTTCTATTTCTTGTCTTGCTTTATATTTTCTCTTTTTTGACCTAGAGACAGAATACTCTAAACCAGTGTAAGCCTTATTAACATTTTAAGAGGATCATCAAACCCATTATCAGGTAAAATGCTGACTATTCGATAAGGTAGGGAGGTATCCAACCTGTATCCCGTTCGACTGCTAGACTTGAAATCATACAATGGCACCTGGACAGGCTTCCCTTCTTTAAGGCCACGAATATTGTCAAGCAGTGTATCATAGTCTGTCAAGCGTGGATCTGTTTCATACATTAGAAAAATTAGACCTATAAAGTCGTATAAAAATCTTTCAATCACTAGCCTGCTGTTAATTTTTTATAATTCCTGAGGCAATACTTAAGAATGAAGAAAAGGAAACAGGTAGTTTTTCCATAGGTGACTTACCAAATTTTGTCAGCAAGTTGGCATATAAGATGTTCGTTAATCAGACTAATCAACAAATCCAACATGAAGTAAGAACATAAGACTTTTTGAACCTTAGTGGCCTTCATATATTATGTGTTTAGCATTCTTTGTAATGCACATTGATGAGATAAAAAAAGTCCCATTAGCTTAGTTTCTAAGAGGTACTGGTTCAACTGTACCAATGTGTTGGCATATCAAATTCGTAGGGATAGTTTTAAACGTCTAACCCAAGCATGTAAATATGTCTATATTACATTAGATGCAATAAATTGAAATGCCAAGGAGTAGGTGGTGCCTACAGGCCTTCCATTAAATATCAGTTTCGTAAATATGGATTACAGAGGCATCAATAGCTCCATAATTTTCTCATTTATCTATCCCAGAGACTTTCTGATTGGGAATTAATACAATTTGATCGAAAATTCATAAACAGAGATCAAAAAGCTTCATAAGAAATTTGTACAGAAAGTAGATAAGTACCAAACAATATTCTCATTAGCATCGAACAACTTATGAAAAAATATCTGCTTAAAAGCATGTCAACGCCAATATATGCTGCCAGTTTTAGTTAAAAAGGGTCCTCTATAAGAAAAATTAAAGCAGGGTAAACATGGAAAAGATATACCATCGAAGTTGCCATCAATAATACGACTGGCATCGTTATAGTTGTCCATTGATATAACAGCAATGCTGGGCATAAAATTGAGAATCTTCTCAGTAAATGCTGTCTTCCCAGCTCCAGAGGGGCCTGCTAACCCTACCAATATTAGATCTTCATTTTTTTGGGCCAATAACTGACATGCGCGGATTACAATAAAGAAACCTTTCTCAAAAGAATAGGGATCTTGAATTGGGACAATCTCATATCGATCAGAGTCCTTTTTCTTTATCAATTGAACCTGATCTCTCAAAAGGCCGGACCTTCGTCGAGGAGATCCAGCACCAGAGATATCTTGAGCCATTTGAAACCTGAAAAAAGATTTATCTCTCTGAGATACAGAAGAAATAGTGAACAGTCTGAGAAGAATGATGTATAAATAAAATAACAGAAAATCAATGTGCAATCAAATAGGGAATATATAGCAACTTCATGATGATATAATAATTAGCTATCTTTATCAGAAGTATCATCAACTTAGTGAAGCTACAGGTTCAACCTAAATCTTACAACCACATACACGACGACTCGACGAGGGTGTACTAGTAAGGAACTAAACAGAGGATTTGTAAGTACAACGAGTATAGCCATGTAGCTATTTTTGCTTCTATAGAATGATTTCAAGGCAATTTCCTATGGATTCTTCCTCATTATCTTTTTTCTTGACAAGTCAAAATGAAGACACGACATCGATAAGCAGCAAACCCATAATCCCACCAAATATACACATAGATTTCATACATTAAATACCCATATCTAACTATCTAAGAGATTGAATTATTACAAGCAGTTAACAAAACTAACAGAATCAAACACCAAGTAGTCATTTCTTTATGGTGACACCATATAGAATTTTCATCAATGAGCTCTGATAGTGAAGGCATCAAAACCTTAAAAATAATAAATTACAGCATGAGGCACTGATCAACTTATGAACCCAAGACAAATCTATGCTATGAAGCAGGAGGAACAGAGTTGATTATCTAAAAGGAGCATAAATTGTAATAGAAATCTAAACAAATGTTAAAAGGGTAAAACACAATCAGGTAGCCTAAAATTCAAAACAAAAATAAGTAGTCATAAAACAAAATCCATGCAAAGCATAAAAACAACAAACCTGTATACTTGCAAATATGTTCATTTGAACTTGTTATTTTTATCCCAGAGAATTATTAAAGCGACAAAAAAACCAAAAGTTATGAATTACCCAGAAACTAAAATAAGAAAAGTTAAAACCCCAGAAGAGGAAAGAATCAAATTGAATCAAAATATAGTGATGCCGATGATTATTATACTAACCGACTATATAGTTCCAGAGCAAAGATCTAGCAGAAACCTGGGTTCGCCTGTGGTTAGTTTTTATAGTTTTTTTTTTTTTTTGTTTTCAGAAATTTGGGCTTTATTGGAATGAAATCTGGAATGTACTTTGGGGGGTTTTTTTTTTTCCTTTCTATTGGAGCTGAGATATTTTTTCTTTTTTATGGAGGTGAAATTCTTTCAGAATACTGGCTTGGTTTTTCACTCTTTTGGTTAAATGAAACAGAGCCAATAAAGGTTTTATTTCTTTTTATTTACTTGAGAGAACTTTGATTTTATTTTCTTTCGTGGTCACGATTAGTCGACTCACAAGACTTCACTTCTTCCCTTGTAAAGAAAATGAACCGTGACTCTGTGAGAGTGAGAGAGAGGGACCACAGTGTTCTTGCTTTAATAGCAATCAACCACTTGTCCACCGATTGTCGACTCGATGGTGCCAAATCCGAGTCTGACCGGATGATTCGCTCGAGTCAGCCCGAGTAAGGGATGTGCTGAAAAATAAATGTTAAAAAAATAAAATAAAAATGAACCAAACCAATTGAATCAGCCGAGTCAATCCAAATCAGCCAAATTGAGGCTGAGTCTCTTCCAAACCGAATCTAGAGGCGGCGAGTTCGCTTGGTTCAAACGGAGTAGTGAGAAAACCATACTTCAGCTTTCAAGGACCGGATATTTCCATCCAAGTTATAACACTCTGCTTATATATGCTCGTAGGGTCGGTGAAGATGATACAAGGGCTGATCTTAGAAAAAATATGATTTTCTCGTCATGCAGATCATTTTTATTAAAAAAAAATTATTTTAAAGCTTTTGTCTCCAACATAGGGGGGAGGAGGAGATCATTTTTATTACTTGTCAAGATAATAAAAATGCTACTTCAAATAGGTAACAAGCTAGGTTTGCATCTGGTTTTGAGGCTTAGTATATATATCAGATCACCCATGCACCAAACTAGGGTTTTCTTCATTTAAAGGCCCACATGATCAAATTCATAGATAAAAATTTGAATTGAAAAAACATTAAAAATTTTGAACCATGATCAATAGAAATTAATAAATCACTAGTAGTAGTACATAAATGTGCCTGCTGCAACTTCTTGATATCACAAGGTACAATATAAATCTTATATAAGTATATATATGTGGTAAATATTTGATAGCATAGTAATTAAGGGAAATTAAGTTCCCATTTAATCAACAATATTACTTGACCATAATCAAGTGTTCACAAATCTACAATTCTTCCTTACTTCCCCAGTCTCAAAACTATCAGGATTTGTAATATTTCCCATCTTCACCATTGAATCAGAGAACTGTTGGAAGAAAGCGAGCCCGTCTTCGGCATACTTTCGAATGATTTTCTTCGTTTCGATCCCGAAAATGCTTGAATACATTTCTTGGTCTGAGTTTAGTAGTCCTTCACCTCTCAACAATATATGATAGAAAGAATTATCAAAAAGATTTGGTGTAACATAGTCCATTGCAGTAGTATTATCATTATCTCCTCCTCCAGTAGCTGAGCAAACAGATTTCAGGTTCTTAAGGTAAGTCTCACTGATGGGATTCTTCTCTATAGTTCCCTCAAAATCTCCGTAAATCCTTTCGCGAATGTTCTGGCATCGCGCTAACCCAATTGTATGTGCACCTGTAAATTTTCGTAAAATTTGACCAACAAATATTTTACCAAAAATCAATCTAGGAAAATGCTAAATAATTGGGAATTGAAATGTAAAATTTTTTTAGAAGAAGGCGCTTAATTTACCGACAAGAGCGACCATATCTGTGACTGAGAAACCATGATAAAGGAATTTTGCAATGAGAGGGAGTACGCCCTGATCAGAGGTGGGAAGATTTGTACTTGCTCCGCTGAAGCTTGCAGTTGTTGAGTCTTTCCTTCCCAATGGTACATGCCAGTATGGTCCACCAACCTACAAAAACATTTGAATTAATCCTCAATTACGACAAACAGTCTCGTTTCGATCGAATGTATTCAGTCTATCAATCTATGAAAACAATGCGTTGTTCCACCGCGAAATGTATTCCAACAAACACATGAACCATTGATACATATTGATATAAGTACTTAAAACTAATACCTATCTTTGATGAACAAAAATGCATTTCTTTGTAAATTTCTTATGCTGTTATGTATATATTTTTTATTTTTTTTTTACCAGAATTACTGCATCTCTTGCAGCAATGGTTAGTAAATCTGCACAAGAAACAATCCCAGGGCACTCGGATTCTAGCTTGTCCTTGATCCTATCGATAATGTTGAATCCTCTCAAAGAGTTCAGATTTGGTGCTGCTGTCTTCTCTCCTTTGAGTGTAATCGTATCATCTAGCAAAATTGAGCCATCGCAACCCTGTGTTCAAACACAGATTAGTCGTCGTTAATTATAATTAATTAGCATAGTTTTCTTGTTATTATATGATAGAAATAAATCAAGTAGGACATATAAGTATGCTGAAAGTTAGTGTTTAATTAATTAGATATTGTTAAGAATATATTGTATTAATACTTATAAATAATCAGAACTTAAGTACCAATTAATGATTAATTACCTGAACAAAACAATCATGAAAATGCAACCTTAGTATAGATGCAGCCATACGTGGTTCGGATTGTACAGCGCATTCCATCTCTTTTTTAACAATCTCTAGAACATTTGGACACGACGATGAATAGTAATCCAACGTTAACGACGGGATTAATGCATGGGAATTGATAATGCTAAAGATTGAGAACATAATTACCAAGGAAAGTAATGGAAAAAATAGAGGTTTAAGAACATGGGTTTTTGCCATAATTTCCTCTTAATTAATAGTTTTTAGATACTAATTAAGACAGATTAATAGGATTGATAATAAGTTGGGAAATTGGATGGATTTGATGAGACTCTTGATGAGTAGGTTTATATATATAGATCAGAAGATTGTAAAGTTTTTGAATAATTAATTTTTTTGGTTTAAAAGATGAGGCAGGCTTATGTATGAAGATGGGGTTTAGTCAAGAGAGGATGCAACTAATATTTGTTTTGTTTGGTGGGTACTCCCTAACTAATTAATTACCAAACTTAAACCATCTCTACACTCCACAGAGAGTTGAATATCAATCTCTTTTCTTTCTTCTTTTTCACATTTTTTTTTTTATGAGTAGAGAGAAGTTGAATTGGTTTACTAATTTACAACTAAAACTGTTGTTATGGAGATTTTAGATGGTCTATAAAATCAATATAAAGTACTGAATTGGGTTGAGTTATTGACTAAGTCATCTTTCTCATTTTCTTAGTAATTTGGTATAGACAAGGCGCCCTGCTCGGGTTCTAAGCAGTGTCAGACTAGAGACATCGACTTATCAGCTTCATTCATGGCTCATGCAAAATTAATTAATTGGCCGACGACTAAAGCACGCTTACTGATTCAGTAATCTATGGTACAAGATTTTGTTTTTGGTGAGAACCCAAATTCAAGTCGGACTCCCCAAAAAACTTCGTACAACACATGATGAGAGTGCAAACTGATCCTTAAGAATCCAACTTCAACGTCCTAATTGGGATATTACAGTGTGTTCCATAATTTAGTGCACCACTGACTTTGGGTATTTTTAGGACCCCATCATAAATTGACCACAAAGACAACACAAAAGTCTGTCCCAAATCCGGTAAGTATTTTGTTTGGCATTACTCTGTACCAAAACTACACCGAAATCATTGAAGTATTTAGATTATAAAAGAAAAACCTGAAAAATGAGGTGACTATATCATTAATAAACATAAGGCTTGCAAGTGAAGTATTACTTATTTTGGAAATTTGGGTTATCTAAATTAGTTTACCCAAAAGAAAGAAAAGAAAGAAAGGTCCAGTCTTTTGTCCACAGTATGATGTAAAATCCAATTTGCACAAACTACACGTTCTCGAATCTCTGTATTTTCTGTTTCGTTAATTAAGCTGTGAAGACACGTTTGTACAAAATAATAAATATTCAACTAATGCTACTGTCATTCCACACGTGGCAGCATCGTCTCAACAAGCATGTTTAACGAAGATAAAGTCTTAAATGTGCTACTCCATTGGCGTTCTCTATTGCATCAGACTGTAGTGTAGTACCTTATTTCACAGAAATCTCATGTGATATTTTTTTTAAGCATTTGAATTTGAATTTCTTAAATCTAATTCGTCTGAATAGTCTATCGAGTCAAACCTTTGTCTCAAATCCAATGTGGTTTTTTGGTTTAATATTTTCTTCTCAGAGTTAGACTTTTTAAGCTAGCCAAACTTAAATTCAGACGCTCAAAAAATAAAAATGCAAATAGTCTCAAATATGACTTGATCCGAGTCAGACCGCTCAAGTCAGGTTTCATATGAGTTTTCAACTAAAAACAAACACCGCCTTAGTGTCAGGGTTCAGTACATCTTAAGGCGTCATAGACATCACACTACATCAACAACAGGCTCTTTGCAACAGCCACAAACTGTCATAATACTAGTCAGCCGTCACAAATGGTATTTGAGATGGCTTTGTAACCGTATCTTTTGATGGCATCGCAAATATTTTTGAGACGGTATTTGTGATGGTTTTGGCCGTGACAATGGAATTGCATCTTGCTGTTGTATTTGAACAAAGGCATAAAAGACTACACAACACAAAAAAAAAAAAAGTCATATTCCACACCACTTTAAAGAAGTTGCACTGATGTAACTGTTAAAATTCATCCAAGACTTAAAAGTAAAACAAAGAAGTTGTCAAAAAGAGGGAGGTTATTGCACCCCCTCTTAGAACGCCTCCTTATAACGCCCCCTCCTGTGGGACCCACATGCGATGCATCTAATGGCTGATTTTTTTACGGATTACTATGTATATCATCATATTAAAAAATCAGCTCGTTCTAAAACTTTTAACCCCATCAAATTACTTCTTAAAAATTAGTATCTATTTGACCCCTCAAACAGTTACCAAATAGTTACTAATTTTTAAAGGTTAATTTGAAGGGGTTAGAAGTTTTAGAATGAAGTGATTTTTTAATATGATGATATACATTGTGAGAAGAACATCCTCTAAAAAAATCAGAACTTGAATGCATCACATGTGGGCCCCACAAGAGGGGGCGTTATAAGGGGTGTTCTAAGAGGGGGTGCAACAACCTCCCTCTGTCAATATATATATATATATCTATATGAGCTATATTTTAAAGTTAGAGGCGTTATTAATATGGAAATCAAAGTGGTTTTCTTGTTTTAATTAGGATTATTGAATTGATCAAAACATTAATATTGCTGTAAGCGATGAAGAATGAAATTTCAACTTATTGACGGCGCCGTAAATTTTATAATTTATGGCTAATTTTAAAAAAAAAAACAAAACAAAATGAAGAAGAAAACAAAAAGAAAGAAAGAAAAAAAAAAGTTTGATATATATGATAGAAGAATAGCAATTAAGAATGATAAATGATACAGTGTTGATTTCATTTGTATGTAGTCTTTCTAACTGGTATTAACTTAATTTTAAGATTAATTGAATATTGTATTGATGAATTTTCAAAGAGAATTTACACAGTACATTCTTATGCTTTCTACAGTTAATTATTGAGGTAACAAAAATAAAATGTCTAAAAATTAAATGGTACTACTAAGTATCTTTTTAATAATTTGTAGGAGAAATGGTGGTCGTAGATCAGGCAGCAAGGAATGGGCGCAGAAGGAAAAGAGGCTCCTAGCTAAAGGTAGCTTGGAATGGGCGCAGAAGGAAAAGAGGCTCCTAGCTAAAGGTAACTTGTCTCGCCCATGAGGTGGGAACAGTTGAGAACAAAGTTGCGAACGGGTCATTTAAGTTTGTCACACTTCAAAATTGATGAATAAAAGGACATATATAGGTTGGACTATCTTGCTTTTTCAAGTTGATGCACTGCTCTTTTTTGAGATGTCCATATGTAACTTTAACCCTTTGATCAAATGTCCAGCGAGTGGCAATATTCTCATCAATAGAGTAAGTCAGAAACGTGGAAATTATACTAAGAAGACTCTCCTTAAATCTAGAGTCTGAGAATTGAAGAGACTAAACTACGAAGCAGTAGAAAACCATAAACCTGTCGAACCAAAATATTCAAATAACATAAGCATATATTTATCATGTGAGTCCCGCAAGAGATCCCACAAGGTGGTAACAACAAAAGATGATATCATTGGAAACGTCTTTATAATTAAATAAAAACTTATTAGATTAGGAAATTTTTGAAGCTTCTCCTCAATGTGTATTCGGATATTTTTTTGGTTAAGTTACTTACAAAATTATTTTTAGTTTTCTCCAACGTCTCAACGTAGATATCTAAAAAATACTAATTAGTTAATAACAAAAAATTTAATCAAGTTCATCACGAGAAAAAGTAAAATTTGATATATCTTATTTCAATTATTTCTTTAATTAATATGATGATAAGAGTAAAAAAAATAGTTAACTAATAGAAGAAAAATTGTGAAAATTACAAAAAAGTGATTAACAAGATTTGCACATAAGCATCATCCTTTAGCTAAAAGCAAGTACACAAGAGCACACACTAAACGAGAAAGCAAGAGATATCCTTGAGAACTCTTATTGCGGACAACTTGTGGATGGCTACAAGATGAATAAGTGCCTCATTTTTATAAGCATGAAGAGGTACATGTGGATGGCTAAGATTATGTACAAATGGTTTTGATTTAAAAGCTTAGAAAGTTCCTTAGTCCTCGTCCAAATAAATATCTTAGCTCTACCTTCTTCCAAGGAATTCCATACCATTTCATACTATTCTACATAATTCTTAAAAATATCTAGGAGATTCTTCAGCTCTAGCAAACCTAGGCTAGCTACTTTGGCGAGTAAAGAAATGTGTAGCACGATTCGTTACGCTGAGTTTGTATTTTTAAAATGCATAAGAAGAATAACACTCCATTTTTTCTCTATCAACATTTTTTTTACTCATATACCTTGTTTACACAAGCTTGTGAGCTCACATAGGGATTATTCAATTGCAGATGTACGTTGTTAACATGATGAGAAAATCATAGTTGCAAAAAAAACAGTCCTTGGATCATCTCCACACGAGCCAACATGTAAGTGTAAGTGGGGTGTAAACATAATATAGATAAAAGTGAAACATGTAAAAAGTTTGAAAAGGTGGATTGAAATATCCAATTCATTTATGGTTTGTTTGGATGGGGGATTCCAAGGTAGGGATTCAGTGGGGACCAGGGATTCATGTTTCCCTGGTCTGTTTGGCTGCCAAGAATCCCTGAAAACTTGTTTCCCAGGAAAACATGTTTTCCAGCAAATCCCTATTTTGGAGTCCCACCTCCCCCCTTAGTATTTGTTGGAATTCTAAACTAAGGATTCACTATGTATGCACCCAACTCAATGTAGATTACACCCCACAAAATTAAAACAACAAAATAGAGATTTTCCTTAGATTTTAAATGGTAACCAAACAAACCAAAGGATTCAAGCTTTCAAGGATTCATGAATCTATGGATTCTTTTATGGTTGCCAAACAAACCAAAAGATTCATGTTTCTAGAGATTCATGTTTTCAAGGACTCATGTTTCCCAGAGAAATATGAATTCTACATCCAAACACACTATTATCCTCTAGTGGTTGTGATGCAATTACCGACGGATTAGATGGCATTGGATTAGATGTCCTACGTTACGTCTACTATTACTCCATATTTGACTAAGAGCATCTCCAATGCAATGTGGATGTGGTAAAATAAGACTGCCACATAGGAAAAATACACATTTCTCAAAAAAAACTCCTCAAATACTAATGTGAAGACACACTTTTAAACTGAGTTGGCAGTGGAATGGAATACTATTGGTGGAATGGATGTGAAAAACGAGGACATTGTGAAGTTGTTTTTCACACTAGTGTCTTTCCATTCCACCAATAGCATTCCATTTCATTGCCAACTCAACTTAAAATTGTATGTTCACATTAGCATTTGAAGAGTTTTTTATAGAAAGATGTGTATTTTTCCTATGTGGCAGTCTTATTTTACCACATCCACATTGCATTGGAGATGCTCTAAGCTTGGTGGTGGTGGTGGTACCGACCAACACATTACACACCCACCGTCAAATTCCAGCACGAGTGATGCATTATTTGCGCCTGACTCTTGCATGTTAAGCTAAGGTTGTCAATTAGAAGATACAAAGTCATTAAATCATGCCTTTTATGTATTACCCAATTGAGAGAGGGATTTATTGGTTTGAAGAAGGATTGGGTTGCTCTCTTGAAACAAGGATTACGTAGAAAAAAAAATGTCATAATTAAAACGAAACACTCCAGATTCACATAATCAAATATCAATCTATCTATTCTATTCTTTAAATGGAAGCGACCCTAGAGGTAGTTATTGAGGCCCCAAATTATCCTTTCTATATTCTATCCCTAATAAATAAAAAAATTAAATTGTGAACAAAAGATTTTACAGAATCTAAAATAAAGGTATAATTGGAAACATACAATAAGGAAGTTACAAATAAGGTATGTTGATCCAACACATCGGGATTGACTCAAAACGGTTTCCAAAATATTTTCAACAATTATGCTTAAATGATTAAATCTTAAATATTTTGAAGAGAATTAGAAGAAGTAGATCGTAGTGGTTCAAACCTTAAATTTTTGCAGGTATAAGAGTAGGTTTGCTTAAATTAATTTTGACTAGCATGAATTTAACCTAAGATGGCTCATAGAGAATTCTAGGATTCTCAATATCATTAATAGTTGAAGAATCTTTGTTTTCAACAATTATGCTTAAATCTTAAAAAGATTTTAGTGGTTCAAACCCTTACCCGTTTCTTTAAGAGCAGGTTTGCTATTAAATTTTTGCAGGTTTAAGAGCAGGTTTGCTTTAAATTAGGGATCAGTTGAAGAAGAAAAATATCTTTGTTTTCAACAATCACCCGTTTCTTTAAGAGCAGGCGGTTTGCTAGCTACTTGGTATCGTAGAATTCCTTTTAATCAAGTTTTTATTTCTTATTATCTTATAATCTTATTGCTTTAATTGATTGTTGCTTTAATCCATAATATTTTTTTTAAGTACTGTGATTTGTGAAGTATCCTAATTCTTGGTATTGTAGAATTCCTTTTAATGTTTTTGTTTCTTATTATCTTATAATCTTATTGCTTTAATTGACTCTTGCTTTAGTCCGTAATATTATTCCTAATTAATTGACGAGAAATTTGTGATTAGTACCCCACTACTGATTAATTGATTATTATTTTAATTATATAATTAATTTTTAATTGACGATAAATTTGTGATTAGTACTATGTTAAGTTGTTAATCTTAGACCACTATTAATTAATTAATTATTGCTTTAATTCATAGGATTTTTTAAATTATTATTATTTGTTGAGTACCCTAATTAATTGAAGACAAATTTGTGAAGTACCCTAATTAATTGACGAGTTGTGAAGTACCCTAATTAATTGACGACAAATTTGTGATTAGTACCTTGTTAAGTTGTTAATCTTAGACCACTATTAATTAATTGATTATTACTTTAATTCATAGGATTTAATTGATTCTTGCTTTAATCCATAATATTTTTCAAGTACTGTCAATTGTGAAGTATCTTAATTAATTGACGAAAAATTTGTGATTAGTACCCCACTATTAATTAATTGATTATTGCTTAAATTAATTGATTATTGATTTAATTGATTATTGCTTTAAGTACTGTCATTTGTGAAATATCCTAATTAGACCCTTAATAATTAATTAATTATTGCTTTAATTCATTAGATTTTTTAAATTATTGTTATTTTTCGAGTATTCTATTAATTAATTGACGACTAAATTTGTGATTAGTATGTGTAGTATTAATAATCATGATTTTTGAAGTATCACATATTCTTAGGTTTAGGTCTTAACCAATAAACACTAATCTAGGTGTATATGGAAGGTGGAATCAATATCTACCTATTTAAAAATTAATTCTCAATGCAAGCTTAATAAATAGAAATTGAAACAAATAAGTATTGACTTATTCGATTCTCAAATGCGGAAATAAGGTAGAATTGAATATTTCAATCTTGCACAAAAATCATTCACACATATAAGCATTCAACACAAATAATTTTTGTTGACGGAAAAAACCTAACGGAAAAAACCCCGGGACCTAGTCTAAAAATCACCACTAAGAGTTATGAGAAATCTTACAACCGTTCATATCGACAACACGAATCTCTCATGCAAACTCGACCTATCTTTCTCCACGACTCGAATCCACGAATCACCTCTTCAATGATATGTGCGTCTCCAACTCGGAATCCACCAAGCCCTGCACTTATTAGCTTGAATCCACAAGCCTCTTGTACGCCTCCAACTCGGAATCCACCAAGTCTCGTACTTGTATGCTCGATTCCACGAGCATGCACCTTGCCAGAACTCCATTGACGAACTCGCCGGAGCTCCACCGGTGACTGTAATGGTGTTTGAAGATTTGGTGTTTCTTCAACACTTTATGGCTCTCATGCTAGAATGATATGCAAGATCTAGCTAAAATGAAAAACCCAATGAGAGTAGATCTAAATCAACTCTCATGAAGAAGTTAGCTCAATCTCTCTCAAGATCTTGAAGCCCTAGCTGTTTGCAGAAGATGACTACAAGGAGTCTCTCAATGGTTTCCCACTCTAAGCTCTCTAACTCTCTTCTTCTTAGATGCATGACCTAAAATGGTTTGCCTCTCTTTTATATAAAGAGAAGGAGTAAAACCTAAGGTTATTTGGGTCAAAAGACCAAAAGGGTATAAAATCTCAGGCCAAAAATCGCGCAGGAAAAAGGCCCTGGTTTGCTAACTGGCCTAGGTATCGATACCACTCTTAGTGAGTATCGATACCTCCCTGATACACAACATCAGGGAGCCCTAGTATTGATACTGTCTAAGGTTGAGTATCGATACGGACCTAGCTGACTCACCTTCAGAGGGTATCGATACCATCCTGCCCATAAGCTAGAAAAACTCCTAAATCATCCTAGCATATATGGCTAAGTCCTAATGCATTCTAACCACTTATATCACCCTGATACACAACATCAGAGAGCCCTAGTATCGATACTGCCTAAGGTTGAGTATCGATACTGACCTAGCTGACTTACAAGCTAGGTCAGTATCGATACCACCTTCAGAGGGTATCGATACCACCCCTGCCCATAAGCTAGAAAGCCCCTAAAAAGTGTTTAAATGGGTTCTAAAATCATCCTAGCTTATGTGGCTAAGTCCTAATGCATTCTAACCACCTATGAATGATAAACAAGGTCACTTACCAACCTGTGGTGAGTTCCGATGGTGAGTTGAGTCTGATGGCATGCTTTCTCTTCGATCTTCGATGAAGTGTGAGTTTGCACAAACGATACAACCTAACTCTAACTCAAGCATGGACTTACAATTGAGTTAATTGTCTCAACATGAACACTGACCAAACCAAAGGGACCTTTCACTTTTTAATAATTATTCTATATTTTACGTTATTGGTTATTTATATTTGTGTTCTTTTCAATAAAAGCTTTATATTTTTGGAGTCCTTTACAATTACGAAATTTGTGATTAGTACCATGTTAAGTTGTTAATCTTAGACCACTATTAATTACTTTATTATTGCTTTAATTCATAAAAAAAATTTAATTATTTTTATTTGTTGAGTATTCTGTTAATTAATTGATGACTAAATTTGTGATTAGTATGTGTAGTATTAATAACCATGATTTTCAATAAAAGCTTTAGGAGAACGGTACATAAGTTGTCCTGCTAGTTGACTAGGACAAGTTCATAGGAAATTACTAAAATAATCTTATTTTCTTTTTTAATACCTTGAATATCCTTTAAGCCATAGTAAATGACCAAAATAACCTTATGCTCTTTTACGAAATATCGGATATATCCCGTGGTCATAGTTATTAGAATGGACAACCCTAATTACGAGCTATTGAGCCGTGCCGTAGGCTCGGGGATATTGCTAGTCTACAAACAAGATGAAAAATTCTATGTCAAAGAACTTTTATTGATCTTATTGTCAAAGGTATCCTGGATATCCCAGCTCCAGGACACTTTACCAAAATAAGATGCATGTCGAATGTAAATGCGGTATGTCAAAACTTGTTATATCACGTAAAAAATGCATACTTAGGTCATCCACAACTGTAATAAGCTAAAATGAATTTTAACTTACCAAAATTTAACTATAGCGGAGCAGTTGCACATCGGTCCAGTGTAAAAAAATTTACAAAAAATGAATTAAAAATGGAGATGAGGATAAATAGGGAATTATTTTTTGAAAAAAAATAAAAAATTTAATGTCAGGGGGCATCCCTTGGGCCCGCCTGATTTTAAGTCTAAAACAAATTAAATAATACCAGACAGTCCAAGGGGACACTGCTCGGTATAAAAAGATTTTTTTTTTTAACTCCTAAGAAAAATTGGGGTAATTTGCGTTTAGACCCTAACTTTTGACCGATTTTAATGTTTAAACCCTAATGATGTCTAGTTCTGAGTGTAGACCTTAACATCCACTTTTCCATCCATATTCTATTTTCTCCTTTTTTTCTTTCCAACTTTACCCTTCATCCTTTATTTAGTCAAACGGACACCCAGACAATAAATAATGCGCAGTGGCATATCAATTTCACATTAAATGCATTTTTAAGTTTTCAAAAATTATCCACCTGTCACAATCATTAACAGCTATCTAACGGTTCTAATTAAGTTGCTTCAAAACCTTCGTCACCACCACGACCACCATTGTCACCAGTACCGCCATTAAAACCACTGCCATCACTAACACGATTTTCATCACCGATTCACCGCCGTGACTAGGTTGCTGGTGCCATAGTTCACTAAATCAAGATCGCAGGATGGATCTCCGGTGCTCGATCCTCAGTTGAACCATCCGGATCACAGTACCCTCCATTAAAACTGGCATCCACCACCGCCACGAACCACCACCATTGTCATATTTCAGCAGAACACTCGCAAAAGTGGAGCTCCATTTCGATCCAGCGGAGAGACAATTGAGAACTTTATATTAGATATCTACTCCAGTAGAATCTTTAATCACTCCAAACCCATATTGAAATTCAGGGGACAGTATACCTAGAACTACCCCAAATTTCATCTTCAAATTACAAACACAAACACATCAAATGCCCTAAAACCACTATTGGTTTTACCAAAAACTACCATTTCACTTAAAACACCGCCAAATCCAATAAAACCAGCCCAGAAACTTCAGATCCCCCAATTCTCTGAAAACCCTGAGATTAAACAAAACCCGTAAATGCTGAAAAATTACTTTGTAACCACCAATATGAGGCTAAAACCACCAATCTCAGACTAAAACCACCCTGAGAATCCAACTTTGAACGAAAAATTTGATGTATTTGCTCACAAAGACAGTGAGAATCGACAGAATCGGTGGTAAAAATCTAACCTAGAATGAAAATTTTTTCTTCTGAGTCGCCACCGATTTCATCTCATACAACACATCTTCCATCTCCATTGAGATCTACGTTGTCGGTTTATATCAAAGATGCTCGTCAGAATCGTTAGTTTCTCATCGACAATTACCTCTCCGACGACAACGGTGAAAAAAATTTGACAGAAAATATGGGCAGTGGTGATAATGGTGACGGTGGTGGTGATGATGGTGACGGCGGTGAAGACCTTTATCCTCCTCTCTCTTTCCAGATATCCCTCTCTCTCTCTCTCTCCAGATCTACTCTTTCTCTTTCTCTCGCTTCTTTCTCTCTCTAAAAGATCAAAACCAGATCTGATTTTTCATCTATTCTTATGTGGTTTTGATAGTAGTGGTGACGGTGTTGGAGACGGTGGTGATGGTAGAGCCAATGAGGTGGTGGTGGAGATGGTTGTGGCGGTGGACGTAACAGTGGTGGGGACGTTGATGGAAGGTGGTGTATATTTCACTAGGTATATCTCCGTGCCTCCGGCACGGCTCAAAACCTTGGCCATCAGAAGAGAGAGAGGGGTAGATTGGTTTCTTCTGTTGGTTTTGAAGATGGCAGGGAGAGAGGCAGGACGAAATTTATAAACAAAAATTAGGGTTTGTGGAGGAGGGAGAGAATTTCAGCAGATCTGCCGGTGGCGGTGGGGAGGAGGAGACGACACAGAATGAAAAAAAAAAATAGTAAGGGGAGAGGGGAGGTAGAGAGAAATCGAGAGAGATGGCAGGGAGAGAGAGGGGGGAGCTTATAAAGCACGACACCTTATAAAGCAGGACACAATTTATAAAGCAGGACAAATTTGCCCCCGTCCTGAATTGTACAAGAGATTAGGAGTTTTTAGTTGGGGTGAAAAGAAAATATGAAAAATAAATAAAAGAATGTTTAAACAAAAATAAGTAATTAATTTTTGTCAGTGATGTGATTGTGCTTTTTTTCTTTGTCAGTGTCAGTTGATAAGTTAAGGGATAGAGGGCAAAGTTAGAAAAAGAAAAAGGAGATAACGGAACATAGATGGAAAAGTGTATGTTAGGGCCTAAACTCAGAATTGGACAACATTAGGGCCTAACATTAAAACAGGTCAAAAGTTAGGGTCTAAACGCAAATTACCCCAGAAAAATTTTGTTGTACAGTTTTAAAGTACACTATTTATGTCTACATAGTGCAAGTTCTACATGGTGATGATCCAAGAGTTAATTTTTGAGGAGGATATTCGTCTTAACATTTTGATCATTCCTACAACTAAGCAATCCATTCTAAAATTCCTATCACCATAAAAAATTTAATTGAAATCAATGGTTTCTTGTTGAATAGTGATTATCTTTTTACCGTTAATTTAAAAATAACTTTTTATACAATATAAAAGCTTAAAAAAAGTCTAATTTTTTCTAAAGATGATCTAAATGGCGATATGAACATCTTATTAAAAAATTAACTCTTGGATCATCTCCATATAGAACCTGTACTATTTATATATAAACCACATAATATAAAACTATACAATAAAAAATTTAAGTTTTTAAATAAAATTTAAAAAAATCAAAAAAGTGTGGGGGCGGGCAGCCTGCACACCGCTTGGTGCCAGGCGCCCTCCCCCAACACCGCCCAACACATTTTAAGAATAATGGAAAAAAAAAAGTATGGGGCGGGTAGCCTGGACACCGCCTGGTGCCAGGCGCCTAACCCCATGCCCCCAACGTGGGACTCCCACCCGTGCAGTAATTTCTTTTTTAATTCTTAATGGGTTGGAAAATAGTTTTAAAAAACTAAAAAAGAAAGTCACCCCTGATAAAAATTATTTTTATATCAAGTTGACTAAAATTAAGGCCAATGTTATTGACACTATCATTTTTTATCCCTTCTGACCTAGCTCAATTTTTTCTCAAATTTTGATTGGTAATGACCTTACTTTTTTTAATATAATTTTTTTATATAATAAAATATATAAGAGCTTTTTTATCCCCACCCCACAACCCAAAATACACTAGTCATCTTCATCTTCATCTTCCCTACCACCGGCGACCACCAACACCACCACCGGCAATGGAAAAAAAATTTATTTTATTTTTTTTTCTTATTTCCACCTTTCTCCACCCCCTTCCACCAGCACCACCACCGTCACTACAACCCAGATCTGAAAAAAATTTCAGATCTAGAGAGAAAAATGTGAGAGAGTGGGTAGAAAGAGTGGGATAGAGAGTAGGTAGAAAGAGAGAGGAGTTAGAGAGAAAGAGGGGAAGAAAAAAAAGAATAGATCTGAAAACCTAATGCTCGTAGTTGCAGCAAGGAGCGCTATAACTAATGCTCGGAGTCGCGACAAAGAACATTAGTGTATATGCTCGTAGTTGCAGCAAGGAGCGCTATAACTAATGCTCGGAGTCGCGGCAAAGAGCGTTAGTGTATATGCTCGTAGTTGCATTAAGGAGCTTAAAATTAAGACCTGATTTATAACGCTCCTTGATGCAACTACGAGCATATACACTAACACTCTTTGCCACGACTCCGAGTATTAGTAATAGCGCTCCTTGCTGCAACTACGAGCATATACACTAATGCTCTTTGTCAAGACTCCGAGCATTAGTTATAGCGTTCCTTGCTGCAACTACAAGCATTAGGTTTTCAGATCTGTTCTTTTTTTTTTTTTCCGTCCCCTCTTTCTCTCTAACTCCTCCCTCTCTCTACTTACTCTCTCTACCCACTCTCTCCCTCTCTTTCTCTCACCTTTTTAATTTCAGATCTGGAGAGAAAATTTCAGATCTGGGTTGTAGTGATGGTGGTGGGACGGTGGTAGTGGTGCTGGTAGTGGGACGGTGGTGGTAGTGGTGGAAGGGGGTGGAGAAAGTTGTGAATCAGGAAAAAAAATAAAATAACTTTTTTCTGATTGCCGGCGGTGGTAGGGAAGATGAAGATAAGTGGTGTATTTTAAGTTGTGGGGTGAGGATAAAAAACTCTTATATATTTTATTATATAAAAAATATTATATTAAAAAAATGGAGATCATTACCGATCAAAATTTGAAAAAAAAAATGGGCTAGGTCATAAGGATAAAAAATGGTAGTGTCAATAACAATGGCAAAAATTAATCATACCTAGATCACAATCTATAAAAAAAAAAAAAAAAAAAAGTTGTGTCATAACAACAATCTTTACTTTTTGCTGTTGTTTCCAAGTTTTTTTTCCAACAAAAAGAGATCCCCGTAATAGGCCTTCACTCCATAGGTATGTGGGTTAAGGTAGGACTCCCACTGAGTTGCCCTTACCCCTCAATTATGCAAAATGGCGGCTAAATGTTCATTGGCTCAATGACCAGAAGCCACGTGACAAATGAAGGAGAGTGAAGCTTCAATAGTTTTTAGAAGTCAACGAAGAAGAGGTGCCCCATCCTTGAATCTTGAATCAGAAACGTAAACTAACATTTTCTCTCGAAAATAGAATAAAAAGAGAAAAAAAATTAAAAATTAAATTTTAAAGAACTAAATAGGTGATCTGCCGAAACAGAGAGAAGAGAAGCTTGTAAAAAATCAGAGAAAGGTGAAACTTGACTGCCATGTGTGTTCTTAATATGAAAAGCTGAAGATCTATTTTAGGTCTAGACTCTAGAGAGAGAGCAAACCATTAAGAAATGGGTTGCTCGTTTTCTGGTTTGAATGCTCTGTATGATGCCGTTAATGGCGGAGGAGATGTTTGGATCAATGAGAACCGTTTTAGGATTGTGAGACAGCTTGGTGAAGGTGGGTTTGCCTTTGTTTATCTTGTCAAAGAGATTGGTACAGAATCCGCTTCTGCTGCTGGTGGTTTCGCTAAGAAATTCAAGGACCCTTCTCATGTTTCAGGTTAGATCTCTCGTTATTGTTCGTGGGTTTTCTGGGATTAATTTTCGTCTTTCCGTTTCATTTGCTTACTTTCTGGTTTGCTTAAAATTGAAATTTGGTTTAATTTGGGGGCGTGTACAGAAAACTCTCTTGTTATCCTTATTATATCTGTTTGTTGTTTGACACAAATTCGTCCTCGTTTTAATGGTTAAGATTGTTATATGAAACTCCAGATCTTGAATTTGTCAATTTTGAAAACTTCCTTCTTTTAATGTTAGGGACACTGGGTCCTTCTCTTTCTTCACAAATTTATCAGCAGTAGGGTATTAAATATTAGTCATAAATAGTGTCACTAAGAGCAAAAATCATGTTATATTAAATTGGGGTTGAAATGGGTGTTCTTTCTTTTTCTAATTCTTCTTCTTCTTCTGTTATTGTTCTAAGTAATGGGCAGAACATGGGTTCCCTCAAATCATGGTTTTGCTTTTGGAATCTGTGTTTAATCTCATTACCTAATTTCTTGAATTTATAGTAAGTTGTTACTTCTTCTTGAGCTACTGGTAAAGGATGTTATTAGTGATTTTAATTTCTAGTTATTTTCTATGTTTTCTGCAGATGATGGCACCTACGCAATGAAGAAAGTTCTAATTCAAAATAATGAGCAGTTAGAGTTGGTGAGGGAGGAGGTCCGCATTTCGTCCATGTTTACCCATCCCAATCTACTTCCACTTCTTGATCACGCTATCATCGCAGTTATGGTAATTTATTTTCGTCTGTGCTATGATCTAATACATGGATCTTCTCCTTGCACATCTGTGCTTATTCTTGAACAAAGGTGATGGTTTTGGTAGGATTCACAATCTGTCTCATCTCATCAGATCTAGTTATTATGGTCGACTTCTTGAGACTTGTAGAAGCCTGATTCATAAGCCAATAGTTATGCCTATCATGAAATAACATGTAGCAAATCATTTTTTATCTCAACTGTAAAATTTGAGTAGAACTTTACGATTCCTTGAAGTATTCAATTATAGATCTATGGATTCCCCTTTGATGATCTTACACCTAATTTAGTCATAATGGCAAAAAAATGAAAAGAAGAAGAATAAATCAACAGAGGGGGGGAAAGGAAAGAAAATTGAAAGGCAGTCCCTGAACTTAATGGAATGTGAAAAACTGGTCCAGAACATGAACACATTCTATTTTTGAATTTTTGTGAACAAATTAAAGTAAAGTGAGTTACTTTTTCACAAACTAGGTAGTAAGTTTTTAGTCAGACAAGCATAGAGTAGAGAGAAAAACCAATCAGCAATCCTCCTTAAAGTCTTAACTTCTATACCTTTTAATTTATCATAATGAATCAGTGCACATCTTATGGTACCGAAAATGGATTTTTCTTTTCCAGAAAATAGGTTGTGATTTTTAAATCAAACAAGCATAGTGTACAGAGAATCTGTAATCATAAATTCTCCTTAAAGGTCTCAATGTCTGTACCTGGTAAATTGTCATAATAGGTTGCTGAAAATCATATGGTACACATTAATAAGTTGCAAATACAGCTCAATGTATAGGGCCCCAACTTGATAACTTGGGAATTTTGATAATCTCTTCTTATTCCTGGTAAGCATTCTACTGTCATCTAGGTATTAACAGCCTTTATTTCAAATCTTAATATGTATTATGATGCCTAATGCCATAGACAACTTCTGCCCAATATGACAAGTTTCGCCTCTGTATTAGTTTTCCATGCTATATTTCTAAAGATTTTCTTGCAATTTGTTTAATCTTTATGTTACATTTTGAATATTTGTAGTCTACAGAAGGACACAGCAATCATGAAGCATATTTGTTATTTCCAGTTCATTTGGATGGAACCTTACTAGATAATGCCAATGCAATGAGAGCAAAAAAGGAGTTCTTTTCGACCAGCAATGTTCTTCAAATATTTCGACAGGTGATAAAGGATCATAGTAACCATCATTGGGCCAACTCTTTATCTATTTTTGTTTTGTATGATTTATTTCCCAAATACCTCTCAAAGGAGCACAAGAGCTCTGATCACAAATGCTTGTCTAACATAATTTCAAAAATGCTTAAAAAAGGTATAGATGTTTGGCGAGTTGTTTTTATTTTCAAACAATTATTTAGTGAAAGATTTCCATCTCATGCTTCTCCTCGTGAATATTTTTTTCTTGAAATTCTGTCAACATGTGATCTGTTGTCTATCTTAAGTTGCCCATATAACCAAAGCATATTATTATTTTGTCTACAGATTTATTGTTATGCAATTTTAGAAACTATTAACACTTGTCATCTGCTTGGCTTTTGTTGTGAGGTGGTCTGACTCTACTCTTTAGAAGGAGTACAAAGGCAAACAGTGAGATTAAAGCTCATCAGCTCTTTTAACAAACCCTTTCAATAAACCTTATAGTAGAAAACCATCATCTAACCCCTAAAAAACATAATGGCCCCTAGCTATTTACTTTATTACTATCCCACCCATGGAATCCCATCCAGAAAGCCCAAAAACCAATTATACCTAATTATGTGAGTATTTGTTTTGTTCATATCCTTGTGGCCTCATCTGTATCCGGTCGGGATATTTTTGCATGATTATTTTACTAGTGCTGTTTTGTGCACCCACTTTACAGGTGGCTGCTCAATACGTCCATAATCCAGCCCTCAGGTGTTGTATAGTCAACGCCACCTTCCTTTTACCGCATATCCCCATCAGCTGGATTACGGAGAGCATTGTGCATCCACTTTATAAGTGGGTGCACACGATAGCATTCTTATTTTATACATAGGCCTCTGCCACATGGAGGCGCGTTTTATGCTGGTTTTTTGTTAGGATGATGTCACCATGCTTAAAAAAATTTAAATGTTTCGAATGTTTCTTTTAGGTTTACTCAGTTACTTGAACAAAACTATAACGTTTGCTCGGTATGTATCTGTATTTGTTTCAGAAAGTTGTGGAATGTGTTGAAATATTCAAGATTGTTTTGATCAGAATGTCTTGTTTCTTTCAATTAATTAAAGCATTCTATTAGAACGAGATTGTAAGACTCGCTACACCATATGGAACATCTTCAAAAAAATAAGCCATTTTGCACTTAGTTATCATACCCTATGTTTATTACATGTTCAAGGATTTTCACTCATTTCACTTCACTCGATATTAGATAGGAGTTACCAGTTCAAGAATGGGTTGATTTTTTGTGCGGGTGATGAGGAGAAAAGCCATAATTAGTTTTAGCACCATCTCCATATGGGCCATGTGAGCCCATGAATAAAATCATGCCGAACGAACCGTGTATATTTTGATCTATCTGTCTTTCACATAGTAGATGGTTGCTAGTTTATACTAGGACAACATGGAGAGGCACGTGAGTGTTTTGATCATATAAAAGAAATATATTTAGTGCATGAAACTAGTGAAGAACTAAATTTAAAACTAGTACTATAGAGGGATACTTCACAAACCAAGGGTCTTAAGTAAGACCCAGGTACTAATATATGCAGTGCAGTAATAGTCATTACACTCCTAGAAAGGAAACACTAGTTAAGATTGATGGTAGAAGTACCCCAAATAACGATTTCAATTACTGCGGTTTAATTATTATAAGGATAGACTCATGGAGAAGGTGGCGAAGATGTGACCCTTATAACTCTTGTATGTTGGCTTAAGTACCAGCTCGCTTCTAGATTATCATGTGATCTTATCTGTACTAATCAAACTAAAGCTTATATACAACAATTATACAAGCCATGCTTTATGAAGCTGAACGTTGTGTATTCAGGACACAAATGAGTATGTGTCACTTGCTTCATTTGCATTTTTAGCTAGGGAACGTTTTTTTCGTCGTTATCCGCAATTGGCTGGAAGCAATCTTAAGCTGTACACAAAGAATACCTATGTTTCCACCTAGCTTCTTAAGATTTTCATTTTGTCATTTATTGTGTGGCTTGATTGTTGGTTTATCATTTCCCAACACATGCATTCTGAACACTTTTATTATGAAATGACTTTTGCCACAGATTTGTGCAGGACTGAAGCATATGCACAGTTTTGATCCTCCATATGCACACAATGATGTCAAACCAGGCAATGTCCTTATCACACACAGAAAAGGACAACCACCGCTTTCCATATTGATGGACTTTGGAAGTGCTCGCCCTGCAAGGAAGCAAGTTCGCTCTCGTTCTGAAGCGCTACAATTGCAGGTATTGGAATGTTATTTCTTCAATCTTGTTTTCATGTAGTCTGTGTTTATAAACCTACCATTTTGCAGGTTTCTATTCGATATTGCTATATTATTCTTATTCTCTGAAACAAGCTTCTTTCTTCTGCCTTTTATTTTATTTCTGATAGGCAAACTAGCCTCTTAACTTAACATTTCAGACAATTAATGTGTAATAATAATATAACAATAAGTAAGACCTTATGAAAGCCTTCCTGTCGCTAATAATTTATCTCTTTAATAAGAGTAAAACAAGAAAATCATTTGATAGTAATGCTCAAAAGAAAAAAAGAAAAATGAAATCATTTTATAGTACTGCTTCAAGGGCATTGTTGATGTATTGGTATATACAAACTTGAGCTCAAGTCAAATATGGTCAAATTTTTTTCCAAGTCTCCGAGTACTATATCCAATGCTGAAGATAACACATCAGATAGTAAGGTTAAAATATTCATGCATAATTAAATGTCTGGAAATAGTAAAAAATAAAAATCTTCCAAACACTTACCTGGTAGTGTTCCCAGTTTATGTTGCATTCATGTGAAGATGTCTCATATTCATTATCTTGTTTCTTGTATCACCTTTAATTTTATACGTTCTTGTTTCTTGCGTTTTATGATACTTTTTGTGCTTGAGATAGTAGTCAAATCAAGTAAAATTTTGGTGATGTAATTTGCTTTTTAAACTTAAGAATCGTAATAAACTGGATGTTTTCTCTACCTAATATCAAATGATTATATGCTTCAATTTGCTTATAGATGGCTGGTATGTAGGAATGGGCAGCAGAGCACTGTTCTGCACCTTTTCGAGCTCCAGAGTTGTGGGATTGCCCAAGCCATGCTGATATTGATGAGAGAACAGATATTTGGTCTCTTGGATGCACTTTATATGCAATTATGTGAGTACTACCCTCCTAATCTCAGAACTATCTATTCTGACACCATGTCTCAGAACTATCAATTATGGGGGTGATAATTATGTATCAAACCCTTAGTTGATTATGGATGTAAACACTGTGTTTGTTAGTGACTTGGTGTAACGTGATAATCTTTTTCATAAAACAGTTTGTCTTCTTACAAGTATTACCATCCTCACCTTACCACCACCACCTCGACCGTCGCCACCATCACCACCACCTCCATTAGTCTTAGTAAGATTTAATATTTTGTAAAGTAAAATATTTTTTTTTTCTTTACTTTCATTTTATTAAGCTATTATACCTAGATTTTCTTAACAATCGATATTTCAATTGTTTGGAACGTTTATGTTAGAAATGATTATGATAAAATCGATTTTAAACATAACTATTTTGGAATCTAGGCTCTGCTTGGTACACCGTGATTATTCGCAAATGCGAAAATTTACGGTTTATCATGTGTTTGTACATGATTGATGAGGGCATCTAATAACAAATATTTGGTAGGATTTGCAATATGCTTACAAAATAAACAATCTAAAATTTTTTATTTATTTTTTTCTAATTTATAGAATTTCAATGAGCACCTACAAGAACCGTAAATTTTTGCATTTGCGAATATTCATGGTGTACCAAGCAGGGCCCTAGAAACAATTCCCATAGAATTAGAATGGTTACCAAACTAACCCTTTAAATTATCACTTCATAACAATTTTACATATGAAGATGTTTTAAGTCTGAAGTCTTTTTTTTTTTACAGCCTTGGGTTTCTGTTAGCTTGAGTACTATATGAAGTGATGGCAATCTATAAGTAAACATAAATCAGTATCCATGGCACACACTCACGAGGTGAGGACTTAGGACCCATCATATGATCAGTTCCATCGTGTATATCCTGGTCAAAAGTTAAATCTCTAACTTGGCTTGTGGACTATGTGCAAAAATTTGGCCACAGTCATATACGCAAGTGGGCCGAAATACCAAAACCTGATCCTGATATTTATGCTTATAGACAGTAATCATATCTTTTAAAGATCATAATAAAAGGAATAATGCTGTCATGAGCCTGGCAGGACTGGCAATTGGCAAACATAACACTTTCAAACTATGGTAACTTTTTTTGTGTAACAATGGACAGAACCAGAAAGTTAAAACTCTTCAGTTTTTCTTGGGGGAATTTTAAACGTTTTATTGTACTTCAAAAATCAAATCGAATTTCATTTATTGTGGATTTTTACAGGTATGGAGTCTCCCCATTTGAGTATGCACTTGGGGAATCAGGAGGAAGCTTGCAATTAGCAATCATAAACGCACAAATAAAGTGGCCAGCCGGGCCTAAGCCGCCGTACCCAGAAGCTCTGCATCAGTTTGTGAAATGGATGCTCCAACCTCAAGCTGCAGTTCGGCCTCGCATCGATGATATCATTGTTCATGTTGATAAGTTGATCTCCAAGTTTTCTGCCTGAGCTAAAAAATTCTGATTGGCTTAATAAAGTTGAATCAGAAACAGGAAAGCACAGGTAACAAAAAACACATCCTCATGTCAAACAAACTGAACTAATTACCATTAATATACAGGTTTGCAGTTCTTCCTCTTTGTATTTCATTTTTCATGTGAGAAATTTCGTTTGGGCCTGTTTACACATTTTGTATCAAGTCTATATTTGTTGGTGAAAGAGGTAATTTTGTTCTTCCTTTGGAATATAGCTTATTAAGTGGCATCATTCAAGTACATCTTTCAGCTACTGTGCAGATATCATTCAAGCTCCTCTTTGAATAACATGATATTAACGGTCTATTTTGCATAGTCATTTAATGAAATGTAAGAGATATAAAAGGGATCTTTTGGAGATGATCTTTTGGACCCACCGTTTTACAAAAACAATCCCTCCCCGACACTTGTGTGGCATAGTCGGTCCCAATGCCACGTAAGTTGGAAACCCTGACACGTAAGCCTCTGGCATTGGTTTTGTAAAAAGGTCTATAAAAAGAGTGGCTCTTGGAGATGCTCTTGGTATTGATATTGTCATAGTGTGAACTTTGTTACCTTATAATGCGGTTATAACTGTCATAACTAACCAGAGTTGTCCACTCATTAAGCAAAAATGATATTGGGATACCCTTAAAGAGGCGGGTGACACACCTCGCGTGTGGGGGTCATATGGATATGATCGAATGGCTGATTTTTTGTAAGGATGTTTTCCTCGCCATTTGACCATCCTCAAAAATATTTAGTCCATTTTAAAACTTCTAACCTTATTAAAAATTGACTAGAAGTTGATTAAAAATCACCAGTGAGAAATTAACTGTGAGAACATCCAATTAACTTGAATAACTTGAATTAAAAGTTTTAGAATTGGTCAATTTTTTTAGAGGATGATTTACATGACGAGGAGAACATCTTCACAAAAAATTAGCCTTTTGTAGGTAAGGTGTCAGCCAGTCCCAATATTAAGCCGTTGGGACCGAGTTTAAAAATGCAATGATTAGATGTTTTAATCATTAGATATAAAAAACCAACTGGTCTGAGAATCTTTATTTAGTGCTCGAATCCAGTGAACAGTTGAAATTAACAATCATCCAATACTATCCGAGGAACAGAAGAAATTAATCATCATTCCAAAATATTTGTCTTTTTGGTGCATAGTTATCGGAAAAATGCTACACGATATAAATTATGTTTCTTGAGAAAAAATTTGTGGATACTGCATTGAATGATTTTTTATTTTCAGTGATGATGTTTTCTTTACTATGTAGATCATTTTCACGAAAAATGGATTCATTCTAAAACTCTTTAACCTAATCAAAAGTTGATTGGAAATCAACGGTGATGAAATCAGTTCTATTTGAATATTAATTTCTAATCATCTTTTGAAGGGATTAGAAGTTTTAGAATAGTTTGATTTTGTTTTCCGATGATCCACATGATAAGAAGAATATGTGTATAAAAAATTAACCTTTGGATCGTATTTTAATAGTCCCCACAAAGTTTATGTTACAAAAAAACGTATGGCCGTGTAGCATTGCTAAGAGTGGGTTAAACATCCATCTGGTCGGCATGTCCTAAAAAGTATAATATGTGTTAGTTGAGGAGCATTTTAATACTCATATGGTTAATGGTTAACTTTTTTTTATGCTTGCAAGTTGATAATTTTTTTTTATTTGTGACTGTGTTTCATACGACACTAACAGTACGTTAGACCTGGCAACGGGTCGGGTTAGGGTCGATCCTAGGCGGTTTAGCGGATTGGCGGGTCAAGATTATCCAACCTTACTCCTGACGCTAGTTTATGACAGGTCATTTTTTCAAACTCTAACAATGACTAATTTGACATTGAAAGTCTATATGCTTTACGATTAATGAATTTAACCGTATGTCAATGTGACTATGGTTAGGGATTACACTATCACCTGTTAAACATTAAATGGTGATTGTTAGTAGAGCAAACATCTCTAGCAAGAGAATTGATTGATTTATTGATTTATCTCGAACTAAATACAGAATTGTGTACAAGAGATTTTATTTACGAGAAAAATCTAAACTGGAAAAAACCCCTGGACCTAGTCCAGTAAAAATCCACTAAGAGTTAATGAGAAATTACAAACCGATTTACCACTCGATAGATACGATTTATGACTCTCTATACATTCTGATCAGCTACGGTGTACAGATCTGCCACGAATCGCCCCTTATTTAATTGTGATGCATCTCCATCTTAGAGTCCACCAAGTCTCGCACCGTGAACCAATACTCGATTCCATGAGTATATCACCACGAACTTGAAACTTCAAGCTCAAACATATGAAATCCACGGGTAAACAAAAACTGAGGTTTTTGATTAAAATGGGAAGGATTTAACTATTTTCAACAAACTTGGAATCTAAGGATATGAATTAATCTCTTCAAAGATTTGTTAAGTGATAGAGTGAATAGTTGTTAAAACAAGTATGAATCAACTCTATTTATAATTCTCAAATTTAGATCTAGAATACACTACGTATAATTAGTGTTATTCTAGATCCAGATCTAGAACACAATATTGGTAATGAGTGATATTTCTAGATCTAGTATATGACACCCGCGTCCCACTTAGAAATGTGTCCCACTAACCCCTGTAAACACTTGTGACATTTCATGGTTGAACATTAGTTTTCATAGAAAAAGAAGAACCCAAAAGTAGATTTGTCCGCAGATCTGGGTGGTGTTTCGAAATCAAGGCATTTGTTTTAAAAGTAGTATGTTTGCTTTCGAAACCAACTAGTCTACTTTTGAAATCAAAGTAGCCTGGAATCAAATTGCACTTCAAGTTTCGACACCAAAGAAGTTGCTTTCGAAATCAAACTCATTTGTTTCCAGATTGAGTTTTGGTTTCGAAACCAATAAGAGTGGCTTCAAAATCAAAGTGGCCTAGAATCAAATTACAATTTTGTTTTTGAAACCAACTAAGTTACTTTTGAAACCAAATTCATCTATTCCCAGATTGAGTTTTAGTTTCGAAACCAACAAGAGTGGTTTCAAAATCAAAGTGGCCTAGATTAAATTTGCACTTTTAGTTTTGAAACTAACTAAGTTGTTTTCAATACTAGAGTCATCTATTTCTAGATTATGTTTGGTTTTGAAACCAACAAAATGGTTTCGAAATCAAAGTAGTTTGATAGCCAACTTTGTTTCCTGATTTTGAAACCAACAAGGTGGTTTCAAAACTAGTTTTCCCAGTTTAATCTTTTGAGTTTTTATATATTTTAAATCATTGTTAAGAGGTAGGAACATTATTTTTAGGTCTAATCACCTATGATTCTTAGGTCTCTAAGTCACTTACCATCCTAGGATGTCTTCCGGTGGTGAGTTGAGCTTCTTGTGAGTCTTTTCTCTATTTCTTTAAATCTTAACTGTTAATAGACTTAGTAACTCTAACTCAAGTTACATAAACCATCTTGAGTTTGTTTTTGACACGAAATTTGACAAATAACACATGAGAAAACTCATGGACCTTTCAGACACTTTTTTATTTAAAACAGGGAAACATGTCGGGGTCGACCTAACCCTAATAGGGTAGAAGGGGTAACGGGTCATAAATGATCAACCCTAACCCTAACTTGTTTAGCTAACGGGTCGAGTTAGAGTAGGGTTTAGTGGGTCACGGGTCACTTTGCCAAGGCTACTAACAGTCCTCTCTTTCACGCTTGTTAAATTTTTATTACTATAGTGCTTTTAACAACTGAAATTTATTTTTAACCACTCAGATTTTAACATGTGGGACACAATCTTTCTCTAAGTACCTCACTTGAAAAAAATTCCTGACTCCATTACTGACTTAGGTTATTGGTGCAACATTCTTCATTAACAGTTAAGAATGATTGTTGCCAACAACCGCCTGCTCGATTTATTGGCATCCCTCTTTATAACTTGGAGGTTTTGGTTTCGAAAATCATTGGTTGTAATGGTATTAAAATTGAGTGCGACCCCATGTAATTTCTATTTAATACACATATATTTATGTGTGTGTAGGCCCCTTTCCCGGATATTCTCTTCACAGTTAAGGGGTAACTTGTCTTTGCTGTTATGGAGCGATTTTCTCTACTTTATTATAGGCCGACTTTCGTATGTTCTTAGTAATTTTTGTGCTCATTCCTCACCAAGCCATGTACTTGTACGTGCGTCTAGCAAAAAAAAAAACAAAAATGTTTGGAAAAGCCAAAGCAGCAAACGTGGGTCCCAAAAGAGAGCGTCAAACTCTAACTCCTGACCCCACCATAAAACCACAGCCAACCACGAGATAATGGACCAACTTCTCTCATCCCCTAATTCCCTGCCACGTGTCCTCGTTGGATTCCCTTCTCTCCAAGTCCCACCTCCTGTGTCCTCTCCTTGCTTACACTTACACTGACCAGAGTTCTTGATAAGAGAGAGAAATTCCAAATTTCAGAGTTCAGATTTCTAGAGAGAGAAAAAGAGAGAATGTTGAAGGAAAGTAGAAGTTCCCGCGGTGGTGGTAATGGTGGTGGTGGAGGGTGGGCGCGCTTGTGCGACTCATGTCGTTCAGCAGCCTGTGCAGTCTACTGCCAAGCCGACTCTGCGTACTTATGCACCAATTGCGACGCGCGCGTACACGCAGCAAATCATGTAGCGTCGCGTCACGAGCGCGTATGGGTTTGTGAAGCCTGTGAGAACGCGCCTGCAGCTTTTACTTGCAAAGCAGACGCAGCAGCACTTTGCACAAGCTGTGATGCTGAGATTCACTCGGCAAACCCACTCGCGCGTCGTCATCACCGTGTCCCAATTCTTCCCATTCATGGTTGTTTATATGGAACTTCTTCAGCTACCCATTTTTCTAATCCTTTCGGGTCAGAACCCAATCTTGAAAACGGGTTATTTGACCCGGAAATGGCTGAAGAAGTAGAGGAAGAGGATGAAGATGAAACAGCATCTTGGTTGTTGCTTAATCCTCTCAAGAACAACCCTAATGCTAATGATAATAACAATAATAATAATAATAATAATAGTAATAATCAGAGTGTTAATAATGGGTATTTGTTTGGTGGAGAAGTTGATGAGTATTTGGATCTAGTTGATTATAATAATAATGATCATCAAAATCAGTATTTAGATCATCATTACAATCAACAAATGCAACATCAACAGAACAATTTTGATGAGAAGAAAATGAAGAATGATAGGATGAGTGACAGTGTTGTACCAATGCAGCATCAGCATCAACAGAATAATCTTCAGTTGGAGATGGATTATGAAACTATAAAAGCTGGGTTTGGTTACACTACTTCAATTATCCACACTGTAAGTTCTAATTAAACACTTTAGGTCAGGTTTTCTACTGAATTTAGATCTTTGTTTTGTTTATAGAAATAGTTTCTACAACATTTGTTTTATGTTTTCTAAATTGGGTTTCTTTAGTCACTTCAATTGTAGTGTTAATTTAAGTTCTTTGTTTGTTGTGGGTTGTTCTGAATTTGGGTCATCAGTTCAATTTGTATCAGGTGGTAACCATCTTCAATTAGTTCAATACTAGTACTTATGAAACTCTGTAATTTGGATCTTGAGTCATAAGTAGGTACTTCAATTGTGGTGCTGGCCAACCTTTTCTTTTGCTCATTTTTTGATTTGAACCCTAATTATGCATATTTATTTAATTTTCCCAAAACAAGAGAAGAAAAAAAATAGTTCTTTCTTAAATTTTTTTGTTTTTGGTTGGTGGTTTTGTTGTAATTGCTGGAAATTGTGGGAATTTTCTTACTTTTTGATCCTGAGAATATACAGTATGACCTACAGCTCCTGAAAGTTTAGGATTTACTAGTAATGTTTGAAATTTGAGCTTATCATCCCTCTTTTTGAGTAACTTCTCTTCTCTATTAGTTCAGTTAACAATAAAGTTTGATCATGACATAATGTTTTAGTGCTTCATTGCTACTTAGAACCTTTCTCCCGAGTACCTGCAAAGAATTTTGGCCAAATCACAGATTGATATGTGTTTACCCTTGACTAGACCAAGAATTCCATGTGAGCATTCAAACCATCTTTCTATGTTATGATATTTTTCTTTGTAAAATAGTTTGGGCTTCCAAATCAATGTTTAAAATCGATCCGTTTCCTTAATGATCATGAAATTTGGATTAGTAATTAGTCTGTGATGGTTTTTTACTTGATTGTTCATCTAAAAAATGATATTTATCTTGTTGATGATTTTTTGAAAATCAGGTTTCAATGGACACAAGTATAGTTCCAGATTCTACGACGAATGATATCTCGAATTCGCATAGTAGACCTTCGAAAGGAACAATTGACCTCTTCTCAAGCCCTCCCATCCAAATGCCACCCCAATTCAGTCCAATGGACAGAGAAGCCAGAGTACTTAGATACAGAGAGAAGAGAAAGACTAGAAAGTTTGAGAAGACAATAAGGTATGCCTCGAGGAAGGCGTACGCAGAGACTAGACCCCGAATCAAGGGTCGATTTGCTAAGAGAACAGATGCAGAAGTTGAAGTTGATCAAATGTTCTCTAACACTGTGATAGCTGAAAGTGGATACAGCATTGTCCCATCGTTCTAACTTTGTTAAGATGAGGAAAATCTCTTTCTCTGTCAAAGAAGCATGATCTTTTGTTACTACTACTACAACTAGTGCTACTTCTATATCTTTCTCAAGATAAGAAGTTAGGATCAATGAGAAGAAGTAAAGGGTGTATTGTTATCTAAATAAAATTTTTGTTCTACTTCTATTTTCCATCCTGTAAATCATTCACCATAAATTCAGTCACTGAAGTCCATTTCTTTTGTGTTGTAAATCCTTCCCCTTTTGAATACACTATGGGTTTTCTTTTGCCTTTGGAGATATATAAATAAATAAATAAATAAATAAAAAAGAAGAAGAAAAACTCAGGTTAACAAAGAGTAAGAAGTTATTCCTCTCTCTTCTGCCTTTGGTTAAATCTTTTACCCTAAGTACAGTCATTAATGTCCATTGGTTTTGTGCTGTAATTCCTTTCCCTTATGAATTATTGCTACACTTTGGGTTTATTTTTTGTATGAGATGGAAAAAGAAGAAAAGCTCATAGAGGTAAACAAGGGACTGAGAACTGAGAAGTCTTCTCTGAAAACTGATCTTTACAAAAGCTCACTGCAGTTTTTCACATTTCTAGTACTAAAGATATGCAAAGGATAACAAAAGTTCAGCCGTATGTAGAGGAATGAAGGGGGAGACTACTGGGACAGGATAGCGCTATATCATATGGGTTCGACGCTCACCGATTCCTTACTGTCAGGTGTGGGTAATATTCAAGCTGGGTGTCCTCTTTGGCTAAATAAAAATTTTATTCATCTTTCTTTTTCTCATCCTTTCTTTGCCTTCATGTAAAGCTTTTACCATATATTCATGCATTGAAGTTCAGTTCTTTTGTGTTGTAATTCCTTCCCCTTTTGAATATACTTTTGGGTTTTATTTTGGCTTTGGAGATGGAAAAAAGAAAAAGAAAAGAAGAAACACTTACAAAAAGTGAGAAGTTGTTCATCTCTCTCTCTCTCTCTCTCTCTCTCAAACACACACACACACACTTCTGCCTTCTTATAAATCTTTTATCATACATTCAGGCATTAAAGTCCTTTGGTTTTGAATTATTACAATACTATGGGGTTATCTTTGTAGGGTTTGGAGATGGAAAAAGAACAAAAGCACATAGAGGTAAACAAGGAGTGAGAAGCCACTCTCAAAACCTGATCTTTAACAAAAGCTCACTCCACTTTTCACCTTTCTGCTACTAAAAATATGCAGAGGAGAAAAAGTTCAGCCACATGTAAAGCAAATGAACGGGGGAGGTCCGGGCAAGCGCTTTACCGGATACTCTGACGCTCTCTGATTCCTTAATTGTCAGGTGTGGCTGTTATTCAAGTTTGGTGTGCTCTTTGGATTTTTTTTAGGGTTCTCAATCGTCCTCGGCTTTTGCTCTTTTTCGCTTTAGGAATCCATCTATGCATTGTGATTGGCTAGATTATGTGCTTTTGTCCAGTTGAGCATCATATGGTGGGATTCTTACCTCATCTCTGCTTTTGAATTTTGGATTTGAACTTTAAGCTCTGATCACAGTTCTATTAAGGTTGATCAGATTTAGCTTACATCTACAAGGATTTTTCAGCAGAAACCTTCATCAAATTCAAAACCCTTAGTAACCAGGACCGTGGTATAGAGCTGACGTTTCCGCTCTCGCTCCAAACCATGTTCCGACGCTTCTGCTCTGAAGGCATTTCAGAACTAGATATATTTTTTAATTGGCCGCTTCAGTACTCTCGCTCCCGCTTTCGTACCCGCTTCACGCTCAAAGTTACTTAATTCAAAACTGAAGCAAACTGAACTTGGAAAATCGTATTTAGTAAGTAATGAGATTTTAGAAGGTAGCAAGACCCACAATCAAATACTTTTTCAAGCAAGTGTTCTTATGGGAGTCTTTCCACCTCAGGCCTTAACCTCCTCACTGAACAACACTGTATAAGGGGAATGTTCCTTTGCCCTCAGATATGAATATCTCTACTACATTTTGCTTTTTTATCCAGACTGTGGCTTCCACTTCATACTGAAATATCCTTTGCTTTTAAAAAGTTCTCCTTATGAAAAAAAGATGAGAAGGCATAAGCTTATCCACACCACAAGCATATAGACACAAATGAAGTAATACAACTACTATCCCAATTTCATATACCACTCAGCCTGCCAAGAGAGTGTCAGATGATCCCACCTCACCAACAACCTATTTTGATCACACCATCCCTTCACGTGAGAATCTTATGACATGGATTATTCAGACCCACTTTTTCTTTTCGGATTGGATGCCAATACTGTTCTAATCTGGTTCTTCTTTAAGAACCAACTTTGTATTTCGAACTGACTTGAGCTAACCATCCATTCACATCAGATAAAAGTATCTGAGAAGTGAGAACATTCTTTTGTTACTTCATCAACTCCTTCAATTGTAACTTTCGGCTTAAAACTTTGTCAAGTACATGTCAAATGAAGGCAGTGCTCAAAAAATTGAAACTAAGAAAGATAATGTTGGAGAGAATGTTAAAACCCTGTGAAATAATGCAACTAACCTGTGAGTAAACTGATGTGACTGGGACAAATATCCCACTCTTAATTATTAAAAATTAAAAATGTTATAACTTTTTATGCAAATCGGTTTTTAACAAAAATTTATATTTTTGAAAAGAGCTCGGGAAGATCTTTAAAATGAGACCAGACATCAATACTTTAAAAAAAAGGATTTTTAGTACATATTAAGTTTAAACGGGGTGCAGAAGGCATGCCGACCATGAGCCGCATGCACGAACTTGCAAACTAACTTGCTAGAGCATATTTTAAACGACGAAAATGTTTGACGAATTACGAATCATGCCGAAGGCACAGGTTATCGCTAGTTCAGTTTAAAACAAAACAATCTAAATTAACTATAAAGGATGGCCAAACTAATAGTAAAGCAGCAAGAGAACTCCGAAGGCCAAATGTGTCCAACTTCAGATTCTTTAGACAGAATGAAGATGCCTAGAATTTCAGTTACAAGACTAGTTTTGCTCAGAAACAAAAAACAAGAAAAAAGGATTGTTGGGTCAAGTAAGAACAAAATCAATGTGGTCAACCAGTGTCGTACAATGTACTGGAGAGGGTACTGATCTTACTACAATTCTATTCATAATCAGCGGGTAGAAAAATCTTACATCATAACAAAGATCTCCCTACAGGTGTATACACTCTAACTTGCTTCTAGTCTGCTACTCAAAGTAAAATGTCATATATATTCTGTCCAACTTACTCGTTGAAAAGAAGTAGCGTGGATGCCAATACAATTGAACCTGCAAGAAAAATTACAGGATCCTTTTTTTCCAAATAAATCATATCTAACTCTGATCCAAAGAATAGGAGTGGTGCATAACTAAATGAAAAGAATAATATCAACAATGATGTGATCAATCTTCTGAGCACCTTTTCCTGCATACCATTTTGTCTTGAGCAATACTGTTTGTTGGTCAATCCTCATGTTCATCTTCACCTTCAGAATCTGCACAAGAAAGAAAGCATGACCAAAGAATTAGAGGTTATGCTTATAATGGTAAAGCATTTGGTTATTGGTAATTGGTACTATAGAGATGAGTACATGACACACATTTAAGGAGGTCAACACCCAACATTTTAGCCACTTCACTCCCATATTGGTGATTACACCTACTATTTCCACCTACTGTAACGTCTCATTGTCATGTGCTTTAAGTTAAATTGTTTTTTAAGAATGTGCTTAGAGTTAATTCTATTCCTATAGTTTTCAAAAATTGTTAACCTTGACACAGTATTCCTCAAATCCAATCAGATGGATCCAGTTGATATCTGACTAATCCTTTTGGAAAATAAAAGTAACTTAAATATATTAGAAAAACTTCAATTCCTATATCTTTTTTTCGTTTTTGTTCATTTTTTTGCTATCGCTGGATCACAAGACCAGCAGTAGACAAATCCCTGTCTAGTAATAACCGGCCTAGGGTGAACCCCAAGGGTAAAAGGTGGCATTTTTTTTTTTTTATAAGCATAAGAGGTAAATTCCTTTGGTAGTCCAAGGCTGGATCACAGAAACACTCCACTGCACACTGCAAGTGGAGGAAACATGAATTGAAATGCGAAGGAGAGACTCTATATTTCCTTATACCTAAAGTAAATATCGTAATCAGATTGTTAATTCTCTATGGACCTTGAAATCCTTTGAAGTTTGCCATTGGAATTATGAACATTTAAAGTTGCTTGTTTCATGTTCAAGCTCATGCATGTACACATCGCATAACCATCAATAGAATTAAGTGCATACCAGATCGAACATCATCGCTAAGCTGGCCTCTTGCCTGGATTTGTTTTACAAGCATCCGGAAAATCAACACCCACCAATAAATGTGAAGAACGAGCAAGCAGAACAGAAGACTATTGAACACGTAATAGTAGATGGGACCATCCACATTGTGTTTCTCCTTATCCAGTGACAAAAGAACTTCATAGCTGTCAGAAAAAAAAAATAAGCGAGGGATGAGAAGGGGTGTAAGAACATTTAAATAGAACCACTAAGAAAAGAAATCAGAGAAAAGAGAGATAAAAGATGAGTGTGTGCCTTAGTTCTTCAATTAATAGACAGCAATAATGGAGGGATGACCAGTCCATGAGGTGGATCAATGATCATAAGCAATAATGCTAAACCATTATCAGCATTCAATATGCACATATCCTAGGAATCTTACAGGGAGAAGAATACAAGTAAATTACATTTTACGTTTAATAAAGTTCTGATGCAACTTCTTCTTCTTTTTTTTCCTAAAAGAGCGCATATTTAAGCACTAATATCCAAATAAGGGAAGATATTAAAATCAGAAGCTCAGGTTGCTATCACGAAGCTCAGGTTCCCTAAACCTGTATGGGTGTACATATTTTATACAACAACCACAAATCTACAAAAAACATGATTGCTTCCTTAGCTGGCTCCTCTTTTTCCTCCTGATATTTGTAGATAAAGTGGTTATTGTTCTGGTCTCTAGACAATCATCCGAAAAATTGTTTGCTTCCTCAAAATTGGGTTCGAAGAATAACTGATGCTTGAGAGTATATTACTAGAGCATAAGATCCAGTTGGAACTATATATTAGATCCATGTAGAGACTATAGGTCAGATTAGGATCTATGGAAACTGATCTGAATCAAACTCAGGTCCAATATACTTCATGCATTATTTGGGGTATACGTATTGGATCTGACCTATATCCAACACCAAGTTATTTACTTATGCTTCTTCTGGACCTGTCATGCAATGTGAAAAATATCCAGGATTAGGATCCTTCTGGGTTGGGGTTCAGATCTGTGTAGCTTACGTTTTTGGGTCTAGAGTTTTGTTGATCTGGCCCCGACGGGCCCGACGTACCTACTTATATGCTCTATATGTTATGCAGCAATTTATACTCACCTTGTACTCCAAAGAATCCAAAATGGGTAGTACATAAGTCGAAGTATGATCCACGACAAAACAAACAGAATGAATGAAAAGCTAGCAATCCCTTCACAGCAACTGTATTTGGACATCTTCCCAACTTCCAAGAAAACATCACTTGCATCATGAAGAGCTAAAACAACCGAACCAACACGAGCAAACCTGCAACAACAAAAAAAAAAAATGTATTTTAGGATGCACAAGGAGATATGTAAAGCATCTTAACAAACCACGACCTCTGTCACTCAATATATAACTTAACAATAAGCAGCTAAAGACTATGAACAATGAGCTCTCTTAGACGCATTTATGTGTATTCAAATAATCAAACATACATAATGACTTAACAAAAGGCCCTGCCACACTTAATACTGTTTGTGCATGAAGTTTTCTTCATGTAAGCTGGGGCCTTTCCTCTTTGTCGTGGTATTAAAGATCAAACAACAGAGTAACAGTCTGAACCCTTTTCAAAAATACCTCAGTATGTAAGACAAAACAATGAGAATGACAGTTGCTACATGATGAGCCATTGACACCCCAAAGTCCGAACGCCTTGTTTCCCAGAAAATCAAAGCAAATATGGAGTAAGTGTAGAAGCCAGCAGCATACATGTACATCCCTTTCAATTTCAATCTGGGCAATGGGAGAATTGTTAGGCAAGTAAATTCAAACAGATCAAACTTACCTATCAAATAATAGGTTAATGTAGACTTAAATTTGCTTCTTTTTTTTTTCTTTTTCTTTTTTTCCTGTTTTCTTCTTTTTTTATCAACAAAAGATTCCAGGAAGTAATTACAACAACCAAAAAAATACATGTTATAATTAGTCAACGAATCTCACTTTATTCTTTGATCAGGCCAGACCTGATCTCCAGGTCCTACCCAGAAATATTTGGTTTTAGTGAACCAGGGCTCATCATATGTAACAGAAAGAGCAAGAAGCTCAGCTGAAAGAAAATATATGCATTTCCATGCTGACTCCTTGAATTTATTGAGCTTTTTTCTTCTATCTTCTGTTTCAACATTCAGCATCTGATGACCCTTTCCAAGAATTAGTCTTCTTGCCACTTTCTGCAACAAGCACATATATCCAGTTCAATAGATAGAAATCGTGAGGAAAGAGTAAAGTGAACGGAACAGAAACAATGTTTCCACCAAGTAGAAAGGGAGCTAAATTGACACAGTATACATTGGACAAGTATAGGAATGAACTTCACAGATAAGCTTTTAACAACGAAGTTAAAGGACTAAAAGGGACTAAAATTGTAAGTTGTAACAGACTCCAGTTATGAGCAGTCACTGTTCTTAAAACCTAACAAAACAAATTGCAGTAATATGTAAATTGAAATGGTGACATTGTACTTAAAAAATGGATCCCAATAGTTTGTAACAGATTAACTATCCCTCTTGGTGGAGTTGAGTTAATCACTACATCGGGTCGATTGGCTAACTTCGCCGTATACACTTTCAGACAGGACTCTTTTCTTCACTAATAATTGGATTTTTACCACTTACGAAACTAAATATCTTCTCTCACCAGTGACCAGTCTCTATGTTGCCTCAGAACCCCTCCAACAAGACAATTGAGGGAGGCATCGTTTAGATCGCAAAAATATATTCAAAATCTAAATGAAAAATCCCCTTCTCTCATTGTCAACTGAAAAGTATTTTCCCTTACTATATTAAGTACAACTGCATCCAAGCGCCACATGAAGCATGGCCAACAGAGTATACATAATGGCAAACCAAAGGGTATAATAATGCATAGTTAAGCTTCTTCAGTCAAAATATGTCTTCAAACTGAAAAGCAGCCATGTACACAGCTGTTCGCTGGTAGGTACAATAAAGAAAATGCAATGCCACATACAATATTTTGATAATTGAGCAATAAGACTTGATATGCTCTATGGAGTTGAATGTTGGATTCACAAGAGAGTGAGAGACAACATATTTATGGATGTAGAAGACATGGTAGTTGAGATGGATAATCCAAATAGGAGATAAGATAGAATTTATATTGAATCATTTGAGAATGTACAACTGGTACCAGGAATAGTGCTCCAGTAAAGTTGAAGGATCTAAAAAGGTGAGGCAAAGACCAAAAATGATATGGAATGGTGAAAGTAGTAAAATTTTGAGCACACATGCCATCAGAGAAGATATATCTAGACAGAGTTGAATGGAAAAATCAAAATCAAACTACAGACCCAATATTTGGGATGACATGTAGATGCTTAAAATGAGCAGTAACAAGCATATTCTAGCAAGATTCGACTATATGAGCACTAATCAGGACAACGGTAACAAAGATCCGGTTGTCAGATCCATAAGCATTGCTTCTTAATGTGAAATCCAGAGAAAGGATACTAATTTCTACATTGGAATCATATTTTCATTCTACACTTATCATAATTTGAACTAAACAAGTAAGAGAGACTACCATATCCATTTCAATGGTCAATCTCAACAAAGACAAAACAGGTGAAATTGCAGAAAAGATACAGCAACAATCATATTAGGAATAATGTAGCTTAGTTTCACAATCAACTCACTTTGCAATTCTCATCAAAGTTGCTAAGAAAAAAGCAACTAAATGATGTTCATCCACAAAGGAAAACCTAAAAAAATAACTCCCATTTCTTGTAGACCCAGATGGAGAACAAAATGCAGCTAAAATTACCAACAACTTCCCCATAGATCATTAACTTGGTAACCAGACTTGCAGGTTTTTTCAATCAAAGCATCTCTTGAAACACAAAGAACATCCCAAAAAAAAAAAAATTAAATACTTGTTCCTTGTTCTTTGCCCTCAAATGTAAGTTACACGAATAACATATCTAATAAAAAGACAAATCAAGAGCAAACTCCCTCAAAATTGATTTGGGTTTCAAGCAGTGGCAACCATTATCTATTATTAAACCATAAGATGCCCAGTTAAGTGTTTACATTAGAGAGAAGAGAGAGAAAACAGAGACAGCAGAAAAGATTGTGGAGCTGAATGAATCAAGTATAACAAATCAAACAGAAGTAAAACAACAAATGATGAATATAAATATTTAGAGAGAGATTTACCTCGAAAATGAATCTGTCAAGGAAGAACCGAATAGAGGGGAAGAAGAGAGCAAAGACGGGAAGAACAACAAAATCTTCATAGCGTGGGTAGGATTCATCCTCCCAGTCGATGGAACCCATAGATTCCATTACACCCAAACTCCAATTTTCACAAACAAAAAATCACAAATTGTTCAAACACTCATCAGAGATCTCCACTGTGTCATAAACTGACTTCCAAGAAGAAAGCATCTTTCTCTCTCTTCTTTCTCTTTCTAGTAAACTGAGAAATGGGAGGAGAGAGAAAGTTAAATAATAATACAAGTAGCATGTACAGGTACAGCCGTGATTTCATCTGAGGCAATGAAGAAGTGTTGTTTATTTATTTTTTTAGTAACCTCTCATGAGGGGCTTATTAGAGAATTGTCTTCCCTAATTCAACTATTTTAAAGTCCTAATTAACGACCAATTGCTTCTATTTGTCCTGCAAAAATGACTTGATCCCATTCTGAATTTCAAATCATGGTACATGTAGAAGATCTGAAGCCTTAAAATAGACCTCGCAAAACGATTAGTCTGCTCGTTGGATCAAGGATATCAAATTCTAACCTTAAAATCTATGAAATGGGTTATTTTTTCAAGTTCTAATCTTGATTAATTTGGTATTTTCTATATATAGAAATAAAGAAACGAGTTAAGATCCACCCTCAATGTTATAGGATGAATGTTTGGGAGATGGATAAGTTAAGGCCGATGTCAACCCCAGTTTAGTGTCAGTTCCCCCCAGTGATGGGGTGAACTGCATTTAAACTGGGGTGATTTATCCTTTTACGAGATAGATTTAGTTTTATTTTTTTTATTTTTTTAATGTGGTGAACAACATCTAAATAGGGGTTGATTTATAATTTTATGGATTAGTTTCATTTTTTTTTCCTAATTATTTTTTAGGCCTTTCAACAGGTTCAAAAAAACTAAACCGGATGATAAAAGTAAATTGAAAACATAAACTCTAGCTACATAGCAAAATTGGTTAGATAAAAGTATAAAACATTAGAAGATATTACTACCAACAACTGAAACATAATTTACTTAGACTAGTAATGACATTCTCAAGGCTTTTTGAGCTTGTGTAGCTGCATCCCACTTATCGACCAAATCATCCCTTCTCTTATCGCTACCATTTCTTATGAAGACTACGTCCCCATCTATCTCCTCAATCCGTAATCCTTTGGTTTCAGGGAGGAATAAGTAGATAAATAAAGCTGCAATAGTTGAAACCAAACAGAGCAACTGAAATACGTGGGCAGAGCCAAATTCCTTGTCTAACTTCAAGGATGCCAGGCTCATAATGACACTTAACCCCCAACTAAAAAATGCACCCTCCCCTACACAAATTCCTCTAAATCTGAATGGGTATATCTCTGAATTGATAATCAGAGGGACTGTGTTCCATCCTAAGTGAATAGAAAATAATGTAGAGTCCTAGCCCAATTGATGCCCACAATCTCAAACTCATACTAGAACCTCCTTTGTTGTACCATTCTTCGTCATCTATTGCATGACATGATGCAATACTCAACTCCGTCACACACATGCCAGGATCGAAAGAATACCCCGGATGGGTATAATGGCAACTATCTGACTCCAGTTTGGAGCATGTTATACAATTCAGTTGCACTGTATGTAGCTTATTTGTTTTGTTGATGATCACTGGACACATAACATTCAAGGGATCGATCTCTATCATCCGGTTACTGGAGGACACCTGAGAGTTTAAGGTATCCGTTCATACCTTAAGGGATCGATCTCTATCATCCAGTAACCCTACTTGTTTGACTTCAAAAAAAACCACCGAGATTAACCCAACTCCATTAATGAATTCAAATAATAAAATAATCTAGTATGGTATTTGTATCTTGAATATGGTGTTAGTGGCAGGAATAAAGTCCTTATCTAACACAAACTAAAATTCCTATGGTCTTTTTTTTTTCTTTTTGGAGTGAACTACTACATATTAGGCCCATAAAATAAAGGTAATTTTAACAATTTTTAAAATTTAAAATTGGGGTGAATAGACACTAAATGGGGGTTGATCCATAACTACCCATAAGTTAAATGGACTTTTCTCCTATCTAAATTATTACTCATTTTTACTAGGGGTGATGTGGGGGAAAACTAACCTAACAACCACTTTATCTCTTCTCCCCATTAAAATTAAATAGTACACCCCATCCTACTAACATCACCACGATCTTCACCACACCACCGCCGGCCACCTCCATCGTCGGCCACTTATTATTCTTATTTTTATTCTTTTCCTTCTTTCTTCTTCTTTTTCTACTGCTGGCCACCACTGCCACCACCGCCAGCCACCTGAAAAGAAAAAAAATTCCAGATCTGAATTTTGTTTCAGATCTGGAGAGGTAAAGGTGAGAAACATAAAGGAAGAGATAGAGAAAGAGGGAAAGAGAGGCGAAAAAGAGGGAGGAGAGAGAGAATGGGGGACAGAGGCGTGATGAAGAAGAAGAAAGAAGAAAGAAGAAGTGGTTAGAGGTGTGGGGGTGGCCGACGATGGGGTGGTGGTGATCGGAGGTGGGTTGGTGGGTTTTTTTTGTTGGGATATTTTTTAGGGTTGGAGTATTTTTAAGGGTTTTAGATGACCATCCCTTAAGTAAAACTAAATACATCCCTCCAATTAACTTAAATAATCTAGTCCACCACACCAATCTTGTCCATCCCCCAACATTTTGAGGAACTCCTTTAACAGCACCCAGAAGTAAAGGGAAAATACTCGACCATAATCTTGACTTGTTTAGCTAATTGGTCGAATTAGAGTAAAATTTGACAGGTCGACTAAAAGTAGCAGTTTCGCCACCTCTACTTGCAAATCACAAGGAGTTATGTAGATTTATGCATCCACCCTTTGATTTAAATTTTTGGAATGATTTGAAGCCTGCAAAGAAATCTAGCAGAGGTCGACCCTCAAGGTTGGTTGGCAGATCAAGATTATCAAATTTAAATTAATTTATGAATCTAATTATTTTTCAATCTTTAATTCTAATTAATTTGATATTTTCTTATGTAAAACAAAAAAACGAGTTTTGATCGACCTTAAATCTAATAGAAGAATGGGGAAATAAATCCAAAAGTAGCCCTAGATTTAGGTTCCACCACACCTAACTTTAACAATTTAAATAAAACGCAAAAAAGAGTAAAAGACAATAATAGCCTCCCTTAAAAACCAAAAGAGAAAAGAGAGAAGATAGAGAAACAAAAATTGCATTTTCAGATGAGTTGAAGAACTAACAGAGAAAACGATGATCGGAGAAGAAGACAGAGTTGAGATCAGAGAGAAAGAGAGAGGTACCTAAACGCTTTTATGACCAACAACAAGGCCATGGAGAGAACTCCAGACCAGAGATTCAAAAACCAACTTCTGAAGCAAATCTGATTTCAAATAATGACATCAGAGATAGGGATTGTAGTGTTTCCATCTTGGGTTTTTCTTACCTCAACTTTTCCACACTTCACCAGAGAAATCGAAGAAGAAGAGGACTGATTGTTCATGGTTTTGATGGTGGACTTTTTCAGAAGGAGGATTTGAGGGATGTTATAATTATTATTATGATTAGTGGGATTGAGAGTGGATAATACCAACTTTGATTTATGATGGAAAAGAGTAGTCGGATTGGGCGTAGTGAGTGTGAGAAAAGAAGAAGAGGAAGAACCAATTCCCATAGTTTTTTTGTTCGTTCGTGCTTCACTTTTGGTTTGGTTTTCAAAATACAAGAACACAGTTGCATCTCACTTGCATACACATAATTCTAAATCTGATATCATCTAGATTAGTTGTCGATTTGGTTTTTAAAACACAAGAACGCAGTTGTATCTCACTTGCACCTCAGTTGCACAATACTTCACGCAGTTGCACGTCACTCGCATCTCATTTGTACCTCAGTTGCACAACATTTCAAACAGTTGTACGTCACTTGCATCTCAGTTGCACCTCAGTTGCACCTCACTTGCACCTTACTTATACCTCATTTGCATCTCAGTTGCACCTCAGTTGCATCTCAGTTGCATCTCACTTGCACCTCACTTGCATCTCAGTTGTATAACACTTGTACCTCAGTTGCATAACACGTCACTTGCACCTCACTTGCATCTCACTTGCATCTCACTTGCATCTCACTTGCATCTAACTTGCATCTAACTTGCATCTCACTTGTACCTCACTTGCACAACACTTGCATGTCAGTTGCATCTCACTTACATCTCACTTGCACCTCAGTTGCATAACACTTTATACACTTGCATGTCACTTGCATCTCACATGCATGTTAGTTGCACTTCACTTGCACCATCACTTGCATCTCACTTGCACAATACTTGCATCAGTTGTACATCACTTCACATCATTTGCACCTCACTTGCACTTCACTATTGTATGTTAATTGCACCTCACTTGCATATATGTCAGTAGCACCTCACTTGTATGATATTTGCACCTCACTTGCATGTCACTTACACCTCACTTGCATGTCAGTTGCACCTCACTCGCATCTTACTTGCACTTCACTTGCATGTCAGTTGCACCTCACTTGCATCTCACTTATATGTCAGTTGCATAACCCTTGCACGCAGTTGCATACTTTTTTTTAACAGAAAATGAAGAAGATGAAGGTGAAGATAGAGCAGAAAAAGAAGAAGATGATGAAGTGATCGCCGGCAGATCTAACTCGCCGGAAAAAATAGTGAAGAAGGCAGCCCCCATCACCTACAATCTCCCTCTCTCTAAATTCTCTCTTTAGAAGAAGAAGAAGATGAAGAAGAGGATGAAGTGATCGCCGACAGATCTAACTCACCGAAAAAAATGGTGAAGAGTGCAGCCCGGCCATTACCAATAATCTCTCTCTCTATAATTCTCTCTCTAGAAGAAGAAGAAGAAGAAGAAGAAGAAGAAGAAGAAGAAGAAAAGGAAGAAGATGAAAAATATGAAGAAGAAGAGGATGAAGTGATCGCCGACAGATCTAACTCGCTGGAAAAAATGGTGAAGAAGGCCGCCCCTAGCCATCGCTTCTCTCTTTCTCTCTCTAAAATTCTCTCTCTATTACTTCCTTTCCAAACAAAAGAAGGGAAAATATATCAATAAAAAAAATAAAATCAAGACAAAGAGTTGAAAATGCGATGTATACAAAAGACTAAAAAAATTTAGGTTGCATTTAAAAAGCCCAAGTTAGTTGGGTGGGAAGTTAAAGCATAGCTAGATTGGGGTTCCAGCCTAATTTCATGAATCTAGTAAGATGGACCAATAAGAGGTAAAAAATACCCGATCCTAACCTTAACTTGTTTAGCTAGCATGTCGAATTAGAGTAAATTTGGCAATTCCTAGGGTTGGCAAATTAGGTCTTTACTAATTTGGGATGATTTTTAGGTTATTTTTTCAGACAAATAGATTAAGAATTGAATTATAATAATTGACTATCAGAATCATCTGACGGTCAGGGTCCAGTAGATACAATGGCTAGATTATCCATTTGGGTTGACCATCATCTTAATCCTGAACCGTTAGATCTTTTCCATTAAGAGAATATTACGTGTTCTAAATAGTCAGAATGATAGTCAGCCCGAGTGGACAACTGTTGATCCTCTTAAAGTCTTATTATATTTGGGTCCCCATAGCCAACCACCACGGATCTTAGAGAAAGGAAAGTGATGTTATCCACCTAAGGCGTACAGGTAACATTGGTGAGACCCAAAAAGTCTTTATAAAGTTATTAGTTTCCGTACGACTTGCCTTTTTTTTATTTTTCTTGTTACCACTTACCATTGGTCCATTATTAATGAGAGCATTCAAAATAGCCTCTTGAAGCGTCATTTTCTACTGTATCAGTAGACACGTTTTTTTTATAACTTCTTTATTTCTGTTTTGGTTCTTCCGCCCTTGTATTAGGTTGGGACAATGCTATTTGAACATTGAGATCAAATGTTACAATTATAACATTGGTATCAATGTTCAAATAGCACCGTCCATTAGGTTGTTCTATCCATATCCATAGTTAGTAATTTGATGTTCCCCAAAAAAAAGTTCCATTTGGGAATCTTTCAGAAATCTTTTATTCGAATTTGAGGTCTAAAAGTTCTGTCAAACATGCCGTCAAAATATCAAAGAACGATAAATATGCAATTCAGAAATAAAATAATTCGAGTATAATTCGAATTCCATGTTCAAGAATTCGCTAAAAAAATGGGGTATATGTAAAATAAAAATGTCTAAATATATCATATCTTATTAATAAACTACAATACTAAATTACTAACTGTATTAAAAATAAGACATAAGACAACTAATTTTTGTATCATCCATAAAAAAAAAAAAGAAGAAAAAAGAAAAGAGAGAGATCGAGAGCTATCAGTAGTATGAAGTACTATGAACTGATGAAGGCATATTATGAATTGTTAGAGAAGATTTCAGACTAGAGAGGATAGAAGAGGAGAGAGAGAGAAAGAAAGAAAAAGAGAGAGAGAAGCAGAGAAGTACCTATAGTGTGAAGTATAATTAACCCTGAATTGATGAAGGTAGTGTAACTAGTAATAACTAGAGAACTCAAAACCCCATTTACAGACAATATAGCATGTTCATTGTTGTGGACGAATAAGGGGGTTTTGCCATCTTGGGAAGCAGGAAATGTATATTATAAATAATGCGAAGATTCCGAACTACTCACTAAAATTATTCCGATTTGCGAATAATTCGAGAATAGTTCAGGGACTGCTATAAGACCGAGTATTTTTCGACTCATTCAAGAATTCGTTTGATCGGGACAGTACGTGACTAGTTCGTACAGTTCGCTTATTATTCGCGAACTTACTAACTATGGTTCCATCTATGGTCAATTGCACCTTCTTCTAGGCTCCGAGTCACATTAGGTTGTTCCATCTATGGTCATTGGTATCTCCTAAAGAGATCTAGAGAATATACTACCGCAAAAGAACATACTATCAGGAAAGCCGTTGCGCAACTACTAACACAGGCAGAAGGCATATCTATAATAGAAATCGATCTATTGATCCTTTATAGTAGAAGGCTCGAGAGACCTTATTCACCATAAGGTCAATCGAGTCAACCATCATTCCAGGCCTAAACTCAAAAGTGGACAATCACATGACGCAAGCCCTAATATTGACCATTATATGGGACCTTCAGACTAATTAACCTAATTATTATATCTATTAAACTAAAAATTAAATTTTATTCAAATTTATATATTTCGAAAGCATTCGTCGAGATAAGATCAGTCAACAAATATATTTTTTAAATTGTTATAAATTTTTTGCAAAAATATTTTTGCATGCAGTTTTTAGTGACATATTTTGACAAAATTTACATATTTGGAAAGCATTAGTCGAGACCATCACTTCTTGTTTTAATGGGGCATGAAAATTCGAATTTTAATACAAATTAGATAAAAACATAGTTTTCGGTTTTCAGAATGCAAAATTTTTTTTTACATGTTTTTGTTGTTAAAGTAGTAGTGTGTTTAATTGTGCTAAAATATTTCCATAAATGTAAATTCCTTACAAAAATATTTTTGCATACAGGTTTTAGTAACAAATTTTGACGAAATTTATATATTTGGAAAGCACTCGTCGAAATCTTTACTTATTATTTATGTTATTCAATTTTGAAGCATGCAAATTTGATTTTGGACGCAATTTAGATAAAAAAAACTAGTTTTATATTTTACAAAAACAAATTTGTATTTAGAAAAATGTATTGTTAACTGGTTTCATTTCGAAGTCTTGACGAATGCTTTTCAAAAATATAATTTTTAAATATGATTCTTATTTTTACAGTTATTACCTTTTTTTGTTTAAAAAAAGAACAAGAAGAAAGTAATTGTTGTTAACATGCACCGAGAGTTAAGACTTCTTTTGAGTTAGTTAGAAGGCAGATCTGTCGTTACACGTTTTTTAAAGTTTTTAGCTATTTTGAAATGATTGTGAAATTTTTGGATAGAATGTTATAATGATATTTTTTGTCAGTCCTCGTAAAAAATTTTCATCAATTATCATTAGATACAAACATTAATTTCTCAAATAATTAGGTATATGACAGGGGAGGTTCTAGATTTATGGCCCACAAAGTATACTTATCTAAGCTTTAAGCTGGCGGCCAATCTATATAGTAAAATAGAATGGTCTTTAAGACAAAACGTTCCAGATTTATTCTCTCACTAATTTGGGTCGTCTTTGGTGATTAGAACATACACATACAACTTCCTAATCAATAGTAATTATATAATAATAAATCATAAAACATTAATTTATATATAGCCATCAACGGTTGGGAGAGATGAACTAAAAATAATCCTATGATTTATAATCAATACCAATTTAGTAAATAAAGAGTCTCTAAAGGCCATATGATTAGTATGGGTTTGTAGAGGAAAAAGGTAATCATAATACAAAAAAAGGTGTATATGTGAAGGATTGCAAAATCGAAAAATTAGTAGGATGCCCTTGCATGGGAAGAAAATTGACGCAGAAGACATCCTTTTTTTTTATGCACGGTCAGTCCTCGGCACATGTTAGCACGATGCAAAAAGACAAAAAAACCATATGCTCAATAACGACGGTGCACGTTAGCAAAACCCAATTAATGAATTTTAACATAAAAATGGCTATAACTTTAAAAATATAAATCGGATTTGAACAAAATTTATATCGTGTAAAGCATTTTTCAAGATCTATAAACAAGATCAGACATGAATACCAAATTAAAAAAAAAATCCAGAAAAAAACCATTTAACAAGCTAAAAACTTAAATAATTGTATGCAAATTATAGTTTGCATTGTTTAAAAAGCAGTTTTTCGACTTTTTTCTTATGCAATTTGTTTGCATAGAGGCTTTGAAAAGTGTAGATGCTCAAATGTATTTAAAAACGCTTATACAAATTATAATTTGCATTGTTTTTAAGTATGCAAATTATAATTTGCATAGGTTTTTATATATGCAATCTGTTTGCATAACCCAGTTACAAAAAAAAAAAAGAAAAGAAAAATAATGCCTATGCAAATTATAATTTGCATTGTTTTTAAGTACGCAAATTATTATGTCTGCAATCTGTTTGCATCCCAGTAACAAAAACAAAATATGCCTATGAAAATTATAATTTGCATTGTTTTTAAGTATGCAAATTATAATTTGCATAGGTTTTTATGTATGCAATCTGTTTGCATAACTTAGTTACAAAAAAAACGTCTATGCAATTTATAATTTGCATTGTGCATAGGTTTTATGTATGTTTTTTGCATAACTCAGTTACCAATCTGCTTTTACAGTCTAATTACGATTTTTTTTTTAATTTAGTATTGTTGTCTGGTCTCATTTTAAAGATCTTAAAAAATGCTTTCTAAAAATATAAATTTGACTAATATCTAAATTGTAGATTAAAACTTATATCATTTTTAATTTTAAAAAAACTAATTTTCTCTCTCTGCCACGTCATCAGCTCCCACAAAATAAAAATAGGTAGAAACTACGTGTTAAGTAAAGGGAAGGGTAGTTTAGGTACCAAAATTTTGTTGTTTTAAAATAAAAGAAGGAACTAATTCATTTGCTTACAAAACGGTAAAAAACAGGGATTTGACTTATAAAACAAAAAGTGCTTGTCCTCTACTTAAAACTGTTATAAAAGGAGGGCTTTCAGCCCAATATTGTGTTGAAAAATTTATGTACTCTTAAAAAAAATTTAAGTAAAAATGTCATATTCTTTTTATCTGAAAATCAATTTTTGAAAAATATTTTTGAAGATGAGATCAGTTACCAATACCTAAAAAAAGATATAAAATATATTGAGATATTTTGCCTTTGCCCCCCATTTGATAATGCTAATTGAAAAGGCCCCCTACTTTTGTTCATAATCCTTTAAACCCCCCATTTTGGATGGAGCCGTCTGAAATCCCGTTAAGTGAGACACGTGACCTCACGTGACACATTAAAAGTACTTAATTGCCCTTGGCTCTTAACCAAATCTTCAAACGTCGGGTTACCTTGGACACGTGTATTATTTTGATCATAGATCATCCAATTTCAAAGAACGGCTCCGATTTGTTGAGATGTAGCCGTTAGGATGTGTATCTCCTCCGTCTTCTCCTTCGTATCTATAAAGCCTGAGAAGTTGGAGAACCCCAACAACTATCTTCATTGATCTTCCTCTTATTTTAGTTTACTCTTCATACTTTCTTTGTTATTAGTTCAGATCGGAGGCTATGGGAGGTGGTGATCGTGGAAAAAGTGTTGTAGAGGTTGAAAGTAAACATAATGGAAATGTATTTTTGAGACATTTTGATCATCTTTCTACTGTATTTTTGATTAATCTTGTGTGTGATGTTACTCTTCCTATCGATTGAAGCTCAGATTTGGGTTTTTTTCAGATGGGGGTGTAATAGCAATTTTCAAATAACAGCGGGGATATAAACTAACTCTTATTTTGGTTTTTTGGTTTTTGGTGCAGATTGTATGTCAAATGTGTGACCAAGTTGGGCATATAGCTATAGTCTGCCCCTGGGTCTATACTAGGTGCAAGTATGTAAAATGCAACGGCATAATGAAGTTACTCATCTCAAATCAACCACAATCTGCTGGTGAAAAATTTTTCACATGCCATCATCCTTACTGCAATGGGTTCAAATGGTTTGATGATGCAATGTCATCCTATGTTGGGTCTGGCTCTGCAGAACATCTTAAAAAAATAGAGTGCTGGGGATGTGGAGATCCCGACCATTTCATGGTCTCGTGTCCCTATTATAAGTCCCCATGCAAGAAGGGAGGATGTATAGGAGTTAAGAATTTACGTCTCTCACGTACCTTACACAACTACGGCGTTCCTTATCTTAAGTGTGATGAATGTGATGATTTTGTGTGGATGTCTGATGTGTTAACTTTGGCAGAAAAAACCAAGGATAAGGGTAATGTAAGGGTGAGTTTTGAGCTCAGTGTCGATGAGCTCTGTCAGGGTATAGTGAAGAAGGTTGGGATGGACAATTAAGTTTTTTTTCTTTAAATTATATTCCAAAATTGCAATGTACTCCATCTGCTACTTTATTGTATGGGTATTTCCTTTGCAAATTTATATTTTGAAATCTCACATGGTCCTTTTGACACTAACCATGTTCAGATCATTGTAATGACAGAGCTCATAACTTGCTCCACATACTGGAACCACTGGAACCAAATCTGTGCAAAGATTAAACCATAACCCAATAGCATTTCATCCACAAGAAAAGTTTCTTAACAACACCTTAACACATCAAGTTAGGTTCCTTACTGAAATTCAACCTAAAACAAGTTGGGTAAGTTGAGAGGCGTAAGAAATACAACCTCAACAATCTAAAATAAACAAAAACATCCAACACAAACACACCATGGACTGAATAAGTTCTTAAATACTAATGTTCCTAAATACCCATATCACTATATAAGTCTACTACTTCACTAAATCACTGCTACTGCTTCAGTGCTGTTGATGTTGCTGCTCTTGATCTTGTTGAGATCCACCCTGCTCAGCTGTACCAAGTTGAACAGTCTGTTGTACGGTCTGATGTACCATGCCACCTGCAATTGTCTGGGTGAAAGTTTGAGTCAGATTTGCAGGTTGTGTTGAACTCCACCCTCCCCTGGTCCTCCCTCCTCTGGTCATCCCTCCTCTAGCCCTTTCCCTTGTTCTTGATCTGGTTGCTCCTATTGGAGTGGCAGGATAACTTGAAGCTTGAGTAGAGGTACCTGGTTCATCTCTTGCAGCACCTGCACTTGCTTCACTTGCACTTGCTGGTACTTTGCCTCTTGCCCTAGTTTTCTTTCCCCTTCCTCTTGCAGATGATGCACTTTTTATTGGCCCTCCTTTGCACGTTCTTATGTTGTGACCAAAGGTCCCACATTCTGCGCACTTTCTCTTCTTTTTGGATCCATGTTGTGTTTCATCCTGATCTCTTCTTCTATTCATCTTAGGTCTCCCAGGCATCCGCCTACCACCAGGTGGTGCGACAACTGAATTTGGCTGCAACAGAAATAAGATTCATCCCATTATTGCCCTAACACGTTTCCTTTATATAGATATAAAGTGGGGGGCTTTCTAAAATTACTAAACATTGACACAACTTACCTGTCCCCAATCTGCCTGATCTGCCATGGGGTAAACAGCACCCTCATAAGTTACCCTGTAGGCTCTCACAGTGTAATATGCACTGCAAAATCTGTGGCATTTGAAACAAAAATATAATATAGTAAAAAATTAGGGATTCAATAAGAATTAACATGTGCCTAAAAATATGGGTTTATACATACCGAACCCAATTGGGTCTCATTGGTGCAAGCACTGCTACTGCGTGTGCACAAGGAAATCCCCTGAGTTGCCATTGAATGCATGAACATGTCTTCCTATGTATATCCACACTCCACCTGGATATAGTACCTGCAGTAACTTCATATGTGTTATCAGTAGAACCTTTGACTATGAACTGGTTTGTGTTGTTTGACATCCTTTCAATAACTCTCTCAGCTGTGGGAACCAAACCATCTTCATCCCATGTCCTTGCCTCATTTCTTCTCTTATAAAACAGGGTCATCATCATGGATTGAAACTTCTCACCAAGCATACACACAGGCTTGTCCCTTAATTCCTTAATCCAATTGTTGAATGACTCTGAAAAGTTATTTGTGATATGTTCACACTCAGCAGAGTGGTCAAACTGTGACCTGGCCCAAGAAGATGGTTCTTCCTTCATCATGTACACCCAAGCAGCCAGGTCCACAACCCTAAGTTGCTCCATCAACCTCTCAAATTCTGGGACCTTGTAGGCCTTTGCAGCCTTCCACACTATGTGTTCCAATAATATCCCTGGATGTGATCTCTTGAAGTTCTTAAACATGTGCCTAAAACAAAATCTATGGTTGCTCTGGGGAAATATTTTTCTAACTGCTTCTCTGAGCCCTTTCTGTCTATCACTGATGAATGTAAGTTTCCTTCGATGTTGTGTCAGATGTGGCTCCAAAATTTCTAAAAATTTCTTCCAATTCACATAATCCTCTGACCTGCATATGAAAATGGCTAATGGGAACAACCCATTTTTGGCATCCAAGCTTGTTGCTGCCAAACAGACACCGCCATATTTACCCTTTAAAAAACAACCATCAAGGCCAATTATAGGCCTGCACCCCATAATGAAGCCATCAATTGAACCCCTGTATGAGATACAGAGATGCTTGAATCCCTTGTCCCCATCTTCTCTTGAAAATGTGGCAATGCTTTGTGGATTACTTGCAAGTACTTGGCTACATAACTCTGGGACCAACTCATAACTCTTGTCATAAGAACCATATATTCTCTCTAGGACCTTGGAAAGGGCTCTCCATGCTCTCCAATACTTAACCTTTACCTGAAATCTACCCCACATTTCTTCTTGCACATTGGATGGCTTGAAAGTCTTGTAGTGTCTCCTGATTTCAGTCTCTAATGTATCAGCAATCCACTTTGAGTTTGCTAAATAGTTTACTGATTCGGGGTCACCCAGACAGTTATGTTTAGCCACAACCTTCCTTAGTTTAAAAGAAACTCTATGTGGGATCTTCCGCGCATACGCTAACCATGGGCATCCCTCATTCTTACACTTAACCCTTACTCTATATGCCTCATTCTTCACATGCCTGTATGAGAACTTATTTACAATTGCATAGGTTCTGATGTACTTCCTAAAGTGATGAACATTATGAAATTCCATACCTACTTCAAGAATATTAGGGTCTTGCTCTTGTATCTCTTCTTCATCTCCAAACAGGTTGCTAGCATTGTCCACAAAATCCCCAAATTCAGTTGGGTATGGAAGATGAACATCACTGGTGTCTCCATCATCACTATCATCTGTGACATCCTCTCCTCTATCAACATCAACATAATTTTCATCATCACTATCGCTACTCACATGATCCTCTATCCCTGCGAGATACTCATCAACTGCTGGCTGATCATAATCACTACCATCAGAGTCCTCTCTACTAACATAACCCTCTTCTGGATCTAATTGATCAGGATCCAAGGGAATCCCTGTAACTTCCACTTCTTCATCTCTCCCTGTATAAAATAAGCATAAAAGTAAAGTAAAGTTGCATCAATAAGACTCTTTATGATACATGAAAATCAAGCTTGTTACATAAAAGGAAAAAATTACCATCATGCGCATCATTAGCATCATTACCAACAAAACCATCTTCATTATGGTCAGCATCAGATCCACCTGCATAAGCCATCCAAGTTATGATACATGAGATACTATTATTCAAACCAAATGAAACTAAACATTTAAAAATATTACCAATTAATTTGTAATTTCAAGACTTACCCTGGTCGAAGCCACCAACCCCTGTATCCACCTCTGTAGCTCCATTTCTTTCATCTACATTACCTTCTATGACACTTGCTTGAGTTGCAACATCTCTCCACCAATCCTCATCATAATAAGTCATGTCCTTTCCACTCCTATTGTTATCCCCCACACTAGCCTCTGTGGTAGCAGGCATTGGCATGTTAAATTCCCCGTATGTTGGTTCAACAATCTCAGACTGTACTTGGGACTCAACCTCAACATCAACAACTTCAGCACCATCAGGGTCTAAGCTTAAGTGAAGTTTTCTCATAAGGCTGCCACTTGAAAGTTTTGTCCTATTTGCAAGTAGCCTTGGGCTTCTCCTTGTAACTACCCCATCACTTGAAGTTTTTCTCCTCCTCTTACTAAGGTTACTTGGAGTGGTGGTATTCTTACTAGCAAGCTTCTTAGGTGTATTCTTAAATGTCTTCCTCCCTGAACTACTCACATTTTTTGTTGGACTGTCCTCAGTAGAAATTTCAGTGTTGTTGTACTCCAACATAGGATCAACAGGGGTGTAGAAGAGGTCATGTATGGGTTCATCACTTAATGGATCTTTCAAGTTCAACACTAAGTCAATATAACCACTTTCATCCATTTGCGCAGAACTCCACATCTCAAAAAATTGAGAGTCTGTTTGGAGGGTCTCTCTGTTACCTCTATTGATCCACATTATCTCAAAGTCAGAATTTGTTGGGAGGTTCAAATCATCTACTAAGGTCCTAACTAAGTCAATTAGGCTAATTCTATCCCCATCTACTGATTTCATCTCATGAACCTTACCACATCTAAAATTTTTTAGAGAACACCCCTTCTCTGGATCAGGGGGTACCCAAAAACCATTGTAGTGAATCCTCAAATTCTTCACAGTAAAATCATATACAACACTGCATTTGACAAATAACATGTACTTTAATAGAAGATACAGTCATCATGATCTAAAAACCAATAGTTACATTACATAGAACAGTATACAATGAACAATAAACGATGTTGGAAAATAACCATTTTTAACTAAAAAATTTCTGGATTTTCAATATCATATGGTATATACTTCGCACCCTATAACCCTAATAGCATGACAAAAAGACTTTATAAACATGATCTGTGTTCAATATCATGACTATATAAAATCATTACATCACTTGATTTATACACATTGTATAACACAAACATGCTCTGTTTTCAACACAAAAAGAAAAAAATCGAAACCCTATATGCCTAAATGTGTAGAGCAAATCCATTACACTCATCATATTCACTAGATTTCATCTATAAAACATAAAAGAGAAGAAGGTTTAATGAAGAACGAAAAGGTTTGATGAAAAATAAAACAAAAAAGACATAGGTTAACTTACCTGTTATTGTTCTGATCCATCGCACCCTCCTCGAGCATGTACTGTGAAGAAGAATAACCTGCTGCACTGAGCTGATGACAGAGAGGAGGCCGTCGTGCTCTTTGAAATTAGGGTTTTCCCTCTGTTTTGATGAAGAACGAAGAGTTGCAGAGCTCTCAACCTTCTCTACTTGGGACGATGAAGAGTTTCCCGCTAAATGAACTTACACATAAGTTCACTGATGTGACGCATACCTACCAGCCTTTATCAACCGTTGGATGATCTATGATCAAAATAATACACGTGTCTAAGGTAACCCGACGTTTGAAGGTTTGGTTAAGAGCCAAGGGCAATTAAGTACTTTTAATGTGTCACGTGAGGTCACGTGTCTCACTTAACGGGATTTCAGACGGCTCCATCCAAAATGGGGGGTTTAAAGGATTATGAATAAAAGTAGGGGGCCTTTTCAATTAGCATTATCAAATGGGGGGCAAAGGCAAAATATCTCAAAATTTTAGGTATTAAATACGAACAAAGTGCATACAACATATGATCGACCTATTTTATACTCTTTAGAGTATGTATTACAGTGTAATTTAGACGACGAAAAAGCGAGACGACATATGGGGTGGGCCGAAGGCATGGATTATAGCTAGATGTCATAGGATTAATTAGTCTAAGTTTGTAGATAAAAAAGGGTATAGATACGTGCAGCGAAAAGAATATTTATATGTGAAGAAGAGAGAAATTTGTCTACTTTTAATTAAAGAAATGTCATAACTTTTTTGTATTTACAGAGTGGTTTTTGACAAAATTTAAATTTTTGAAAAATGTTCGTGAAGATCTTTAAAATACGACCAAACACTAATACCAAAATTATATATATATATATTGAGCGTTAAGTACAAACGGACCGTAGACGACACATGATCAATATGCCAAAAATATGTCCACATATGTAAAATACACGAAATTGTAGAGTGACATATGCTCGTACGTAGGCACGGATTATAGCTAATTTCATAGATAATATAACACGATCACGTTTACTTATTTAACTATTCTCATTTGTTTTTTAGTGCTATTTCATTTCATACACCTATATATTTTGCATCAGGATGCCGATGCACTTTATTTTTATCATCAAACCGTCAAGTGGTATATGGTCAACGCCAATCTCTTCACCAAACCCTGACGTTTGATGACGGATGGTATTGGAAAACTTCCATATGGGGTGCACATGATAGCTTGGTTTTGTTTTTGGACTAAATGCACTTGTCGAGATCTCATTGGAGAAATATAAGGCTTTTCATCTTGAATATCATTTCAAGGAATAAATACAAGGTTTATGGATTAAAAATTTGTACGTACGCAATGATCTTTTTAGTGATAAGTTGAACTTTTTTCGACTCTTTCCGTTGTCTTTAGTTAATTAATGGATTAATAATCTAGATGATTAATTATGAAAATTGACGTAATTCAAAATTTGTATGCATGGCACAGACCCATTTTTTAGTGATAATTAGTTGGAAAGTATATGTTTGACACTTGAATAGGCAAGGGATTCCACTAAACTTGAACAAGGCCATATATGGTAGGCCTGGAAATTTTGACTTTTTATGATTGTTGCATCAAAACTTATCTACCACGCTGCTGCATAGTTTTTTTCTTTTTTTTTTTTTTTTTTATGGTCAACAATATTAACCGATACTATTAGTTGTGTTAGTTGGTACATGCACTATGCTCTAATAATTAATTTACGAGTTAATCCAATTGGAGATGCCTCACTTTTAGTGTTAAGGCTCTAAATTGATGTTTTTGGTTATGTGTCGGTGCCTTACATCATTTTCATGTGGTCTTCATATACGAAAAAATAAACAAAGTGTAAGAATAAGTAGAGTTTGTAAAGAAAAATGATGAGCTTGAATCCTAGCGTATGCCAAGAATCCTACAAGCTCTCCCATTTTTTTTTTTTTGTAATTATCAAGGTGTTTGCTTTAATCCTATTGGAATGTATATATGTGGATCTTTCGAATCCTCAGGGTTCATTTCCAGATATATAGTTGGTTTGATGAGATCTCGAATGAAAGAAGATTTGTATATTTATGATCATTTAGAGATGACTCATTTTGATTTGGACTGCCATACGTAATTCAGGAGCTCAGCTAGGGCAAAACTTAGTCTTCGCAGTAGATAATTTTTTGTTCTTTCTAAATTTTCCTCTTTATTTCTATTACTGGTTTTGGCTTGTTGTCAATCCCCACCACCGCACACATACCATTTTTGTTTGGAATAGATCTCTGGAGGTTTATCTTAAAAAAAATAAAAAAGATGGGGTAGAAAAGTATAAAATTCCTTTGAATCATCTTCATTTTTCAGGTAGTTGGAGCTGGGTTTTTAGGGAAGTTAAGCCAAAATGGCGATTTCGTGTATTGATTGGAGATGCTCAACCGTTCCCAGCTCACCATTTTGAAAAAACAGCAAAATTTTGAACATCTGATTCCCAGTATTTCCTCCCTTTCCCGTGACATTGAGCATACAAGTATAAATATAAAAGTGAGTTTACCCCAAGCCTAAGTTTTGGGCCTAAGCATCTTAGCTCCTGCTGCTATTGGGACACCCGGGATCCTTAGTAAGGATGAAGGGTTCGCTCAGTTAGGAGGCACCCCTAAATTTTGCAAATTGGTTAGGGCAAGGTCTGTTTTACTTGCGGGGAAGTTTACTCATTTTAGTTAAAACTTAAATTTGACAGTGACCTATCAAATTTATTACATAGTTTTGCCAACAATCTATCGAATTTTTTAAATATTTTTGCCTACAATTTGTCAATTTTGGTTATTATTTTTGACAAGTTCATGTCGTTTTTCAACTGATTGGTGGATTAGTTCTCGTCTTCAACATGATTTGATCGAATTTCAGTGCACTGGGTTTTTTCAGATTTCATTTTAAAGAGAAAAAATAAATAAAAAAAGTTGTTAGAAAGTTGTATTACTTCGAATGTTGTTGATTTTGAGTCTTGAACGGAATTTGAAGACCCAATACCCTCATCAAAGTTTTTTTATAGTTGTTCTTTCATTAATTGAGTTTCTTTGACAACTATTCCTCTCTATATTATTGACGTATTTGTGCGTTTAAAAACGAGTTGATACTCGCAATTTTTTTTCGAAACTGGTTGTCGAATGCTTGAGTCGTTATTTTCGTTGGGTGGAGTTCATCAACGTCAGAATCTTGAAGGTGGTAACTTTGAAGTTGGAGACTCAAGATGAAAACCTAGATTTTTTTTTAATTAGGGTTTAGTTTTCTTTAGTGAGGAGAGTCCCCCTAGAAAAAAAATTAAATGAGGGGAATGTTCAAATTTGGGCTTTAAGGCCAAACTTTTGAGCAAGCCCCCCAACCAAAACAAGAGCTTCAATAATAGCACTCCCCTTAAAAGGGTGTAAGGGTTCACTTGGATACGATCTAAGAGCTAATTTTTTGTGAGGATATTTTCTTCATCATGTAGATCATCTTCGTAAAAAATCAGTCCATTCTAAAACTTCCAACACTATTAAAATTGATTGGAAGTCGATTGAAAATCAACAATGATGGCTTTGATAATTTTTTTTCTGCAAAATTATTAACTGTTCTCATGTGTATGATTGGGCTTCGTCAAATTAGACCTCACAAAGAGTTGGCGAGTTGTCGAGCTAAGAAACCTCAACTATAACCCAATCTCTATATATATATATATATGTTGTAAAATTTTCCAAAATAGCTTTGGGTGGGTTTGTAGCTTTAACTCTTCTTTGGTTTAGTCCCATTTTACTTGGGAGACTTGGAATGTTGAGGTTTATAAGTGACTACACTTATTAGAGTTTATCTTTTAAGTGTTGGGTCCTCATTGGAATTGATAAGGTGGTGCAAAGCACCACCGCACACGCGCACGCACACGCGCACGTGCATGTGCGAAAGGGCGATTGGGCGTTTAGGGCGTATTGGGCGCTTTTGTGGCGCACTTTGCACTTCGCACGTGCGCATCGTCGCTAGGAGCTATTGGAGCCTTAATCTTTTCCAAAAATGAGATGGTGTCACTGTAGTATCGATACCAATAAGGTTGGTATCGATACCAGCGAAAAGGAAGCCAACAGATGAGGCTAGTATCGATACTGACTAAGTCAGTATCAATACTTGCTGAAGGGGTGCGACTGGTAGTATCCAGTTCACGCCTGTATCGATACCCATTCAGTGGGTATCGATACCAAGGTGATCTGAAGTCGTTTTTGAATGAGTATCGATACCCATTCAGTGGGTATCGATACCCCCTCGCACCAGTTCAGAAAAGTCATCATTTTCACTCCGAAATGGTGCTTCTAAGGCTATAAATACTTGGTTTGTTGGCCATTCTCAACACACTTCAAAATCCTAAGTAAACAAAAGCATAGTTAGAGTTTTTTTTGTCATTATCAGAGATCAAAAAGATTGTTCTTGAGTTGTGATCGAATCTTGCACATTCGAACTCACAAATCCTACGGTTAGACTCCATTGTATCCTGAAAACATATTTCGTATACCCTGGTGCAATTATAGGGGTGAAATATTGTTTGAAAGACAGCGTTTACGTGCCTTGGAGTTCTTGAATCGTTCAAGTTTTCTTTACTGTTCCTACAATATTTCCATCAATATATATGTATATATATATATATATAATATTATAAAGATAAAACCTTAGTTGCCATACGTCATCACCAAATTGATAAAGTTTAAAGAAATTAGATTAATATAACCCCGTTCCTCTTAGGTGACCCACATTATAAACACATGACCTAATGTATAAAAAAAACGTATATTTCCACCCAAATTATCCTCACAGTATAAACACATGACCCAATGTATAGAAAAAATGTATATTTCCACCAAAATTGATTATTAAAATTTAAATAAATTTTTTTATAAAAAATACTCGATCATTGAACGGGCCACACAAGACTTGTATTGTGTTTAATAAATTGGTTAATTTCTCCAATCCAATCCCTAACCATAATATCTCTTGGTTTTTTGTTTTTATTAAATGATTTTTAAGTAAGAGATAGCAAATGGGTGAAAAGGGTTTTAGGTAATAGAGTGAACAAATGAAATGAAAAGTCCCAATTAATACTTGCTTTGGCAGGTTGGCGGGCTGGCTCGCGAGTTATGTAAGCTAACCCTACTTTTTGTAGGTTGAAAAACCCCAACTCTACATGTTTAATTAGGGGTCAAGTTAGGATTGGTCACAAGTTATTTTGCTAGGTTTATTGTGAATCACGAATTTTTCAAAAGCTTATCAAAAAGAGAGAAATATTGATTACGAAAAAAAAATAGGTGGTGATTTTTCTTGAAATTTTTACATGATAAATGTTTGGGGTGCTTGGCTCCCCAAATAATCTGATCCAGACCTCAAATTGAAGCTTCAAATAAGAGCATTTTCATTGTTTGTGTTGAGGATATTGACCTTAATGGCCCAAATTCAAAATTTTTAGCCTACCTTTTCAATGTCGCAACTAGGCCTAAGATCTTCACAAGCTTAACCCATTCTATAAATCAGGTAACAGTCAGGCCCAATTGTATGCCCATAAGATACATGAAAAAGTTTGATTATTATCTAGTTTGTCATTGAGACTTTTGTTAGAAAAATTCTATCCATCAGCTCCCACAACCCTAGAGTTACCCGAGTCTATAGGGTCCACATATGATGATCCACGGGCTGATTTTGTATTAGGATGTTCTCCTCATCATATACATCATCCTTAATGAAAATCAGCCCATGTTAACATGTTTAACTTCGACGTCTAAAATTTGTCAATTTTGAAGAGTTTATTTGAATGGGTTAGAGGTGGTAGAACTTAGAACGAACTAATTTTGTAATATGATAATTTTCATAGTGCGGTGATCAACGTCACAAAAAATCAGACCTTACATCTATTTAAGAACCCTAACTCACGAGATACAATCACGAAGGAGAAAAGAAATCTGGGTTAGTGCTGGTGGTAAAGTTCCTTAGAGGCTTGAAGCTAGATGGAGCCATTACGCAGAGTCCTATCTCTTTAAAGTTCTCCCATTGTTTTAGGGTGGTCAGCAGATTGCCTTGCTAGGAGGGGTCAGTCGGAGGTCTAGAGAGGCCAAACTTTGTTAGTAGCATTAACCTCCCGAATGTTTCCTACTTTCAGGGAATCAACAAATGATTATTGGGGGTTGTGGTGCCAACCTAGCTAATTGGGATGACAGCCTCATTTGTAATTGGGATGACAGCCTTATTTGTGATGCTTTTGTCTCTCCAATATTTGGTTGTTTTTCTTGCTAGCAGTCCCCTTGATGTAAGGTGAGTCAGCCCTTGTGTATATTTTGTATTATTAGTAGATATTTTTTTAGGAGATCGTCCAATACATCCATTAAGACTTTAATTCAATTTGTTTAGTCCACCAAATTTTATATGAGTCTATTTAGTCCAAAAATAAAATTTAGACAGATCTGCCCTTTAACTAATTAGTTATGGAAATCAAAATTTGACTGAATAAGAATCTCTGTTTCTCTCTCTACATTAATAAGCTTTGCTGCTTTCGATTCTCACTTGTTTCCTTTGCTTCGATTCATCGATCATTCACCAGTCAACAAAAGATCTTGATGATGATGAGAGAGAAAGAGAGATATAGTTTCTACCATCACCACCAAGAGAGAGAGAGAGAGAGAAAGATCGGGATAGAGAAGAGGAGAAATATAGGAGATAGGGAGAAGAGAATAAAAGAGAATGGAGAAAGATCTGATTAGAAAAAAAAGAGAAAGGAAAAAGAAAGAAAAGAAGGAAAAGAGAGGATAGAGAGATAAGAGAGGGACGTGAGAGAGAGAGAGAGAGAGAGAGAGAGAGAGAGAAAAGAAAGGAAAGAGAAAGAAGAGAAAAAAGAACAGAAAAAGGTAGAAGAGAGAAGAAGAAAAAATTCAACATGGATCTATGCAAAAACGTTTTTGCATGAAGTTTTTGCATAGAATTATGCAAAAATATTTTTTCAAGAGCTATGCAAAATCATGTTTCACAGATGATTTAGCATAGATTTATGCAAAAATATTTCACATAATAATTTAGCATATGCAAAAATATTTTTGCATCAATAAATTTCGTGAAATTTGTTTTTTTCAAAAACCATTCTTGACTGGTCTAGTTTCAAAGATCTCAAAAAGTGCTTTCCAAATATATGAATTTTGTCAAAATCTGAATTTTAGTTGAAGAGATATAGTATTTTAAAGTTTAAAGACGAAAAAGATAACTACATTTCTCTATCATACAACTGTACAAGTTTGAAAAAGACAAAAAGGTGATTGAGAAATATAATAAGGGTAAAATATGAACATTAAAAAGGAAGGAATGGACTAAATAGATTTAGAAAAGTTTAAAAAGGACTAAACGGATTCAAAAAGCTTTAAAAAAGGAATTTCAGTCTTACTAAAAATCTTGTGTACTAAATGGATTAAAAAAGTTATATATTGGATGTTTTGACCATTATCCCTATTTTTTTTTTCATTGAGCAAAAAGAAAGATTGAGAAAAGAAGAGAAAATCACATATACCACACAATATATATTTTTTGAGGAAAAACTCAAAAGTGGCTAAAACCTTAGAACCGCACAAACCCATTATAATCCAACTAATATAGAAATACAATTTCTCAACATTCCGAAAAACCCTCTCATTATTGATGATTCTACAAAACTTTAGAGTTCACCTAAAACTAATGTTTAAGAAACGGTCCTTATAACGGTAACACTCATATACTTTTATTATGTTATTTCTCTATAATGCCGTTAGATGGTTATGGTTATTTTTTTACCATTATAATGACCGTTATTTTAATTAAAAAATATAAAATAACATAAAAAACTATTCAAGCATATTTAATCTTTTTTTAAAAAATTTAAGAACCATTATTTTCTGTTATAACAACCGATATTTTTTGTTATTATGGTATTTTTCTGATTTAACACAAATGTCACTTTAGGGGTTAAAGGCGTCATTGTTACATCGTTATAATAGTAGTTTTCAAACATTACCTAAAGCCTTCGATATGTTTCTAACGGCCCACCTATTTGTGCTTTTGCCAATATTCTATTCTCCATTATCAAACTCCACACTTCTCATAAGATCACATTGTTTCATGATACATAGGGAGTGCGAGTCATTCCACCCCTCCCCTTAAAAAATAATAGTTAAAAGATAATAATGTTTTTTTTTCTTCAAATTGTTTGGCAATGATTAGTCTACAACTCTTCAAATTAACTGTAGTATCAAAAGTTCGAGTAATAGTACGTATTATCATAATATTCGCCAATATATACTAGTCCAGCCACATTTCTTTTATATCCAATAGATCTCCTTTTCATTTGTAAACATTTTTTTTTTCTTTATATAAACTGGTGCCATGGGGCGTAACTGGCATATGCTTTCTATACTCTTTCAAGGTGCGATAGGATATTTAGGTGAGTGGAATAATAGACCAAAGGGTATATTCTAGGGTTGATTGGTGTTTGAGTGTTTTCCTCAGCCTCCCAAACAGGTACTGAATATTGTTTTCCTCTATAATGCAGCAACATTTTAAAATAGTACATTTATGGTTTGTTTTGATGGGAATTTTAAGTAGAGATTGTATGAAAAATTAGTTATAAATCATGTTATCTATATTTATCTAGAGTGTTGTTATTGACACTTAAGTTTTTTATAGGTTGTGGCCTAAGTTTGTTTAATTTTAATCAATTTAATATAAAAATATTTTTTTATTGGGGATGGCTTTTCTCTTTTATTTTTTTAAACTATTTTTCAACCTATTAATAATTAAAAAAGTATTTATTAGGACTTAAAAGATTAGGCTAAAGAGAAAAAATGGGAAAATCAACTCCACCTTCAACGGATTTATTCGCTCTATCATCAATGAATTTTTAGTTGTTGATTCGGCCTCAAGCATCCGAGCATTAAATCCCTTATGCAGTAGGGTTTATTTCACACAGATTTTCATAGAGGATAATTCTATTTCTAGTAAAACTCTATTAATGAGTGATATCTGTAAAAAAAACTCAATTGATGAGGCGGTTGGTTCCTCAAATTTCGTAAATGATTCTCAATTACATCATTCGAAGGTATTGTCCCAATCTTTTTTAAATTTTTATTGTTATATTGTAAAAAAAAAAAATGAGATTGAAATTTAGGGCACACTAACAGGACTCGGCCATGCAGGGACGAGTCCAAATGCAAAGACTCACCCGCCCAAGACCGAGTCCTGCACCTAGGACTCTCTTATCCGAGGCCGAGCCTTAGTATCGAGTCTCAACCTCCCGAGGCCGAGCTTTCCCATTAAGACTCCCTCATCCACGGGCGAGCGTTAGTGTAGAAGAGTTATCATCAATTCTATGTGTTGAAGTCCAATCAATCATTGCTAAGGTACAGTTTAGTAGATTCGAAATATCTACTATTGAAAGGGATATTAACGAGTTGCAAAGACTATTATCCAGCAAAAAAGAAGATTAAGAAAGAAAAACGAAGGTTACCCTTCTTCTTCGTCAGACGATGGTGGAGGAGGTGGATTGAGTCGCTTCGACTTAGCCATCGCCATTCTCCTTCGATGAATTCTCTCAAAATAAAAAAAAACGCTTGATTTGAAGATCGGCCTCAAGGGGTCGTGGGTTCTGTAGTTTCTACTTTAGGGTTTTAGAGAAGAAAAAAGAAAGATGAAAATAGGGGGAAGAAAGAATGAAAAATGTCGGGTTAATTTTTTAGGTTAAAATTTTTTTTATTATTTAAAAAAAACCAAATGTTTGGAAGTGAGATATTTTCAATCAAAATGTAGGATAAAAGTGATAGATTTATAGATACCCCTGAGTGTACGCCACAACTAATAAAAAACTTAAGTGTCAATAACAACACTCTTTATCTATACTATTAGTTAAGAGAATGGGATTTTTTGGGGCTTTTTACTTTTGGTGTCTTTGAAAAAATTATTTTTTGTTAAAGTTTAACTTTACTTTGAAAGGGTATAATGGTCATCTTTTGCCCTTAAAAAAAGGATAAATTAGTAATTTTATTCTCACCAAAACATAACAGTTTCACTTTTACAAAGGAAATTAAATCTCTTCCATGATTTTCTCCCACTTTCTCCCTCCCTGAACTATCTCTAAAATCTCCGTAACTACTTATTCAATTTTCACATTTCAATGAGTGCAATGGATATTTGTATTTTTTGGTTTTTTTTATAATTAATTGCATGAATAGTTTATCACAAAACCAGTGTAAAAAATAAACCCAGTGTGAGAAACACGTGCGACGCACGTGCACAACGCTTGTACTATTAATTAAGAGAATGAAATTTTTTTAGGCTTTTTACTTTTAGTGCCTCTAGAAAACTTATTTGTTCTCAAAGTTTATGCAAAACTACAAGGGACAAAATAGTCACAGTTTACCCTGGTAAAAGGGTATTTTAGTCTTTCTATTACAGTGTAAAACTATATTTACCATAAAGTCAATCCCCTCCTAGATTCTCTCTAACTTCCTTTCTCTTCTTCACCCATGTTTTTCTCCCTCTCTCTTATAAAAATTATTTTCAAATTTGAAACACAAGATCTTCTCCTTATCCCATGATTTTCTCTAGTCCATGATTCTCTCACAAATCTCTCTTTCTATAACCGTCCCCCACATTTCTACCCAAAAAAACTGTCCCCCACATTTATCACAAAATCTTTCCCACAATTTCACTCATCCATCATCAATCCATGTCTAACTTTTTGTTCTCCCCCCAAAAAAAGAGAGTAATATCTTATTCCCTACCTTTAAAAGAACTCTCTCCATATCTAATTTTTTTTGTTTTTCTTCCAATATTTTTTTTGCTAATCGTTTTTATTTTTGTTGGTTCTCTGTAGGATCATAAGAGAAGCAAATTGATAGTATGTTCTTTATTCACTATCTTTATCATTTAAAAAAAAATTAATAAATCTCTATTAGTGTATGTTTTTTTTTTATTATTATTATTAGTTTATTTGTTTTAAACCCATCTAATTTATTTGTTTTTGTTTCAGTATTATTGTTTATTATTATTATTTTTTTAATTCTTTGTAGGATCAGTGAGTGAAACAAATTAATGTTATGTTCTCTCATTCGCCCTCTTTATTTTATTTTATTTTTTTTAATTTGACGATTCTTTATTAGTTTATGTTTTTATTAAATTAGATTATTTATTTTTTTTGTACGCTGGAGATGATACTATTTTACTTTTTTTTTCTTAGTCATATGATTTGATGTCATGTCCATGACATAGGATTAAACCAGAGTAAGGAATACGTACAACGCACATGCACAACGCTTGTAAATCTAACTAATTTTCTACCAAATTCTTGATCCCTACAAAATCCCTACTTAAAATCTCGTATCCAAATAAATCAGTAAGACTTTATTTTGATTTTGTTTGTAAATAACTACAATCATCTAACATCTAAAAAGCATCTCCAATGAAAACATGGGAAATATAAATTTTTGCTTCAAAAAATTTATCCAATGTTAATGTGAAAATAAACTTAGAAGCAGACGTGGCAGTAAAATAGGAAGACATTTGTTAAAAAAAGATTTTATTCAGATATACTGACTAAGATGGGAAAACATCTTCAAGTTCATTGTCTATTTCTAGATGATCAATTAGATAATATTTTTGCATCTTAGTCAAGATAAAATCTAATTTTGACCAATGTCTTCCCATTTCACTACTACAGTCGCAAAACTTAAACTAGGTTGAAGTTGAAGCCCTAAAAGTTTCATTTCTCTGCTTTCATTATTTGGTGCTTTACTTGGATTTGGAAATCAACTGAGAGAATATCCTATATTTTTTTTTGAGGTCAGGAGGTATTCCCACCCTTCGGGTAGGCCTAATCCCCCTGGTTGCTTGCCCCGACCCACTCAGAAGAACCCGACAAGCAACTGGGTCAGTCGAAGAATAAATCTTGGTGGATTGGCCATGGGGGATTTCGAAGTCTTAACCTCTACGAGGAGCCTCACCTAAGCCTTATGCTAGGAATTTAGCCAACTTAGCTACCACCCCAGGGTTAGAATATCCTATGAGAGAGGGTTTTGTTAACCCAAAACTTCTCTTATAGTATATTACTAGCCCCTATATCCCGTGCAAGGCACGAGGGCTTCTTTAAAAAAAAAATTGAATTTTTTTATTAGACAACTAGAAAATTTAGTTGTTTTAGATTGGACCATATGTTTATAATGTAGGTTTTTTAAACCCAACCCTAAAAGAGAGGGTTTTGTTAACCTAATAATAAATAATAGATTGGGTCATATATTTATAATGTAAGTTTTTTTAACCTACACTTAAGAGAGAGGGTTTTGTTAACCCAAAGCTTCTCCTATAGCATATTATAATAGATAATAGATATGTGACCACACAATAACCTTAAACCTCAGTTCCGGAAAATTAACATGTTGTGGGTTACATATGAGATGGGATCTACTGCCCCCAACCAAAATGCCGCCATTAAACCCCAATTATGTATGAGGACTATATATATGATCTAAGAGCTGATTTTAATCGACGATGTTTTTCTCATCATGTAGATCATCATATCCGAGAATCAACCATCGTTCTATAACTTCTACGTACCACCCCTCAAAATTTAGCTGTAAATTAATGATAAAATGGATGCCTAAAAAATCTTTAAAGTTTGAAGAGTTTGATGGGCTGATTTAATGGGGTTGGAAGCTTTAGAACGGGCTTATTTTCGAATATATGATGATCTACATAATAAAGAGATCATTTTCATAAAAAAAAAAAAAAGCACTTAAATCTTCATCCTCTTATGTATGGGCCATAATAGGAACATTTAGAAGGGAACATTTGATCCCTCGTTTTATAAATTATCCAGGTATACATCAATATTCATACATCACTTTAATGCAGTGGTTCCTAGGGCATATAGAGGTGATTCAAGGGCTAACTTTCGATGAGAATGTTCTCATCACCATGTATAAATTATCCTTATTGAAAATCAATCCATTCTAAAACTTATAACTGGATCATTCATTGAAATCAATAGTGTACTTTATCGGGTTAAAATTTTTAGAATAGGCTAATTTTCGGCGACAAAAGCATTATCCTCACCCGAAATTGACCCTTGAATCATGTCAATATCACAATATGAATCTATCTATCAGTCCCACAAGCCATTAAAAAGTACGCATAACGATTTATGAAAGATCTGCCTAGTTCATAAACTTGGTTAATTCTTTGGTTAAAATGTTAAATAACCATGAAAGAGTATTTTAGTTACCCTCCAAGGTTAAGAGAGTTTTTATTAAGGATGTCAACGGATATTGTCGCTACGGATAGCAATATCCGAATACGAATCTGAAAAAAATTGTTCTATTTGAATTAATTCGATATCCAAACGGATACGCCATTTCACAATTCGAATTCGTATCTGATAAATTTATTGGATATCTAATAATATCCGATTCGATCTGCTAAGTTACTCCAATTCAGAAATTATCTAAAATCTAGTAATATCAAATTTAATTATATATATACATATGTATCAATATATTTTTATACTTTATATACATAAATATACATATTATATACAATTCTGATATATTACAGATAATATCTATATTTCTATATAATGCAAAATATTTGAGTGAAGCCTATTTTGCAAAACTTCCTAAAATACTCTTATGTGTGTTTTTCTATTAGAAAATTATTCATATAAAGTTGTAAATATTATTTATCAAATGAAGGGCATAGTTAGTACTGAATAAAACTCTAGCATTAAATAACTCCACTATAACATTAAATGTCAACATGGTACATTAATAAATAATAATTATTATTAAAAAATAAGGCCGATATAAAAAATACGTGTAACGCATGTGCACGAAGTTTGTAATATATAATATATGTAATTTTTTTTATCGAATTGGATATTAATGGAGGCAATTCTTTATATCCAAAAATTTATATTATTTGAAAAATATTCGATATTCGAATCCGATTTTGAAATCGAATAATATCCAAAAATTCGGAAACCAATTCGAATCGATTTCGAAGTTTCTACTATCCATTAACATCCCTAGTTTTTATGACATTTTATGTAACACCTATAATTTATTATGCTTGAAAAAAATAGTTTGGTGCACATGGGCCTTTGCCTGAGTGGTTGTGCACCCCTCCCATTACCTGGGAGGTCTTGAGATCGAAACTTCTTGGGGTATGGTTTATCATTAAGTTTCTCCTATGTAATATGTTGGAACCCTCTCTTCGTCCGTGGTGGCGACGTATGCTCGTGGATACTGATGGTTTCGTTTCTCTTCGTCTATGGTGGCGATTCCTTTGTGATCTTGGCGGTGGTTCTACACTTCTCACACACCTATAGCTAGTAGGCACCGGTGTATCTTCGCCTTGTCATTATAATTTGGGCAATAGTCCCTCATCAAAAAAATAAAATAATAGTTTGGTAGAAAGGTAGTTTTTCACAATTTTGAAGACGTTGAGGGAGTTGTTTGTCATTACAGAAAAAGGAACTGTGAGGAGAAGAGTTTGATGACTATCCTAATTTTAAGTTCAGGGGCAAAATGGGGAAAACTAGAAAACAGTTGAGCCGAAAGGGCACGTCTAGAGCGGGGCCCAACAAGAAGTAAAGGGTACATAAAGGCCAAATTCAAACACACTTCTTCTATTCTTTCCTGATTCGTTACATCATCCATGAAACATGAAATTCTGAATGACAAAATTACTTAAATACCCTCTACAACACCAAAACATCCTTAAGTAAACCATTTTTGAGGTGGCAACTGTAGGGATAGCTCTGTCCTGTGTAAACTTCATCCAGGTTTACACCTATCTGATATTTGGGTGTAGGTTATAGTTAGCCCTTGGATATTTCATCTCGAATTCTACAAAAATCTTGTATCGACATTGTATGAATAAGAGTATACAAAAATCTGCCTACTAAAATTCTATTCCTAATTATGCCATTTTATGCGGAAAGGGTGAGTAGTTTAGGGATAGCTCTGTCCTGGATAAACGATATCCGGGATTAGGGCTATCTTATGTTTGGGTGTGGGATACAGTTATCCTTCAATTCAAAACCCCTGTTCTGGTTCCATTTTTTTTTTCCAACCTTTTAAGAGTGGAAAACAATTAATCATAATATTTTAGAACTTAAATTCCTTAGACTTGTAAAATAAAGTTCTCAAGCAAGGGATCTAACTTTTAAAATTCAAGGTCACTTCAGTAAATTTGTTAGAACCAACATTTTATCTTAATCTAAGAATTAAATAATTCTGGTTCTCGTTTATAAATATGGACTTCATGAACCTCATTTCATTGTACTTCGAAAGCAAAAAAAAAAAAAAGAGAGACACAAAATATAGAAGAAAGATGAGGCCGGAATCGACGAAAAGCGCAGCTGCCGGTATCCGGGGATGGAGATCTCCGGTCCCGTACCTTTTCGGAGGATTAGCTATCATGTTAGGCCTCATAGCCATAGCATTAATCATCTTAGTTTGCTCATACCGGAAAACTTCAGCTAATAGATCATCATCCAACGACGTCGAAAAGGCGACCACGAAACCCGTCCTCCCACCACCTGAGATGGAACCAAAGTTTGTTGTCATCATGGCCGGTGACGATAACCCGTCGTTCATAGCGAAACCCGTCTCTTAAACTCACCAAAACCTGCAATGAGTTTGAGATCTCCTTAACTAGACTCACTTGAGTCATGAATAAGGTCTTCATTAGAAGATAATTTCCTAAGAGAAGGAACGACATCAGCACGACATCATGCTGATGTCATCGAATGGAATTGCTTAATATGTTCAGTACGAATTTTTACTTTTTTTTTTTTTAAACATTTTTGCCTTTGTTAGATTTTCCCGGGAATATATGTAAATTGATGAGTTTGGTTTTGTATTATGTTTGTGATTCTAAACTTATATCAGGGTTAATATATTTGCTTATGTTGTAGGCTCAACAATCAGCCTGAAGAAATTTAATGAAGTGTGGGGTTCACATTTAGTCACGGTTATCGTTTCTTTATCTAAACCGTTGCCTTTCGTATTTCACAAACCGTGATGAAAAGTGACTAATCATGTTGATCAAAGTACTTTTGGATCGATGTTTCATATAATAGCTGTGACCTTTTGGGATAACTTGATTATATAATGAAGTTAAATTGGGTAAGGTTAATTTCAGAAGTGGCGAGACTACCTATGTAATTATGTTGAAATATTGAAGGTTTGTGGCTCATTCGATTAAGATTGTTTGAGTACTTGCTATTATTGATGCATGGTTGAACTTTTGCTGCTTCGGAATTTTTTTGTTTCTCTTCCTTTCTAACATTTTTATTTTTTTATTTTTTTATGGGTGAAACAAACTATTGTATTAAGATAAGAGAATGTACAGACTATTTTAACATATTAATTAGTGTATTAGTGAGGTTCGTTGATTGTGCCTTTTCTACTTCCACTGGAAGATATATGTATTCTCTGCATCATTGATGACATTTCTTTTTAAATTTTTAAGTTGGTGGTGGTGTTTTCTATGTTGTTAATGACGCCTTTCTTGTGCCTACTTATAAATGGATAGAAACTATTAAAAAAAACTTAAAAAGAAAAACCCTAATATATGATTTCATAGAAGTATGTCAATAGTTAATAATCTAAATTCACTGATTCAATTTAGATGAAGAGAAAACCCTAATTTATAATCTGATATAAAGTATGTCAACATGTTTACAACATAATGAAGAGAACAATATCTTCATCAACCCTAGTGCTTTCTTCTTTTACTAATTATTTAACACCCACACTAATTAATAGAATCAATGATTAAGTGAGATCTTGTTGTAATTAAGATGCATACAAACTAACAAACAAATTTATAAAAATCAATCAGGGCCGTCAAATTCGATTGATTAACCAAAAACATTCTCAACTATTGGTGGGGTTTAAGCAAAAACCAATATCCAGAAAGCATGCAAACATGGTTGCTCAATGCCAGGTTTAAGTTAATTAATTGTGTTTAATTAGTTTAATTAAGTACTTTAGTTAACACAGTACTATATTTTTTTTTTTTTTTTTCTAAAAAAAGTGGGTAAGGTTTGGTGGACGCGACGGCTCGGAAATGCAAAAATGTTTTTGCTTAGGATATGACAATGAATGATGATTTGAAGGAAGAAAAATGTAGAGAGAGAGAAGGGAAAAAGGTGTGGTTTGAAGTTATTGATTAGAAATTTTGTTCTTTAAACTTTTTAAGAGGGGGAATGAAAGATGACGTGGCTTTATTGAGTGGGAGACACTTTCTAATGATGATTTCCACTACTTGCCTTTTGTTGTTTCTACCATACCACTTCCTGGATTTTGATCAATTGAATGGAATTTCTTTAAAATTAGTAACAGATGGTTTCATCAAACAGTACCACCCTGAGTGTTGAACACATCAGATATAGTTGAGGATAAAGAGGAGAGATATTTTGCCCAAATGTGTTGTAAGGAGTAGGGATTAAATGGAGATATAAGATTAAGAGCTGAGTTTTGGTAAGGATGACATATTTACCATATAGATTATTCTCTTCGAAAATTACATTATTCTAAAACAAGTAATGCTACGTGGGGACTGAAAGATTCACCTAGAACTTTTATCGGCTGCAATACCAACAATTGATGCACGCGATTAGGAAGATCACAAATCATGAGAATTCCTACAATTCACTCATCCATTGTTGATATTCAATTTGGTTAAAGTTTTTGTTAAGAATCAGTTAACATGGCATTACTCTTTTAAAACTTCCAATCCCAACAAAAATAGGGTGATTTATGGGCCGTCAATTTTAATCCATAATGTTAAACGAACTTTTGATGGGGATAATAAGAAGTTTTAAGACGGGGTAATTTTAGGTGGAGATGCTCTATAAATTTAGAAGATCATCACACCTTTGGATCATCTTTTTGTGACTTCCATAACATTATTGGATGCATATTGGGCATATTAGTATTGGGGAAAATATCCTCATCAATGATGAATTTGTAAAATTAAAAAAAATAAAAATTAAACTTTTCTTAATGGGAGACATTTTAATTCTTGGCCTAGGACTAGTGGGGCTAAAATTTGACCCAAATATCTCTCTGTTACTCTTCTCATTTTCAATGTTGGTCTAATGGTGGAATAGAAATTGACCCATTGTATTTTCCTCACTCACCCTAAGGTTTCTCTCTCAACATATTTTAGTTGTTGCTGGCTGGCTGCATACTGAAATTGAATTTGACCCAAACACCTCTCTCATCAATTTCTGTCTCCCACACATTTTTATTGAGCCAATTGTGTGCTCAACAGTTGAATAGAACTTGATCTAAATTTCTTATTTTTCTCTCTTATCTTCTACTATACAATAGCACTGTTGAAACTCATACTGAAAACTAAAGAAAATACATGGTCTTATTTTTCTCACTTCCCCTGCTATTCAATAGGGATTGACATACACATTTTTTTCCACATCGATTTTACACAGTTCTGCCTGGCCCACATGAGCTGATCTAATGGACGTTGATCTTTACCGTTGATTTCCATAAAACAAACACTCATAAAGTTAGAAGTTTTAGAATAAAATGATTTTTGTGAAAATGAATTTACCAATATAGAGATTCCTCGTAAAAAAATTAGCCATTAGTTAAATCATCCCATGTGGGCCATATAGAGCATGTAGAAAATCATGTAGAAAAAAATACGATAAGGTTATTTTTGTAGGAATGTTTTTGCACTTTAAAGGTCTTCAACTCAGTTGATTTTTTGTGGATGAAGTATTATCATCACTTAAATGATGTCCACCAAACATTAGCTCAATTAGAGATCTCTAACCTTCTAAATAAATTACTTTAAGTTTCAGCCGTTCATTCACACTATTAAATGATAGATTAAGTGTTTATGATGCTAGAGGTATCTGATTGACCTGATTTTTTTAAAAAGAAAACTATGACCTAAATAGCAAACAAAATAAATTTATAAAAATCAGGTCATTTGGACAACCATAGGGAACAAAACAAACCACTAAGTTTACAAAACCCAAAAAGAATATATACCCAACTCTTTAGAAAATGATCCACATATTATTGCCAAATTACTTAGAACATTAATTTCAATATGAAAACGGTGATGCTACACTTACTGCAAAGTGTACTGCAAAGTCTATTTAGGATGGTATTTACGTTAATTTAGAAATGACGCAAATCACGAAAGATATGAAATTATTTGAGAACATGGGATGACTAAACAGTAAAATTTGCACTAAAAAAATGCAGTAAATTTAACATTTTCCATATCAAAAGTCAGATTTTTTATGTTTTAAAATCTAACTTTCACTATTGTTCTTTTATTTTTGCAGAATATTCGAATAAACTTCACCACTAACAAACCCTAAGTAGTACTAAAACTTTTCTGGTACTACATTTTAATTTGCAGTACTACATCAAGTTGCTAAACTATATTTTATGATGAGACTCGTTTACTTTTGGCATATACTATAAAGAAACCCACTCGGTTCTCCGCGAACCTAATAAACAAATCATCAAATCAAATTCTTAGAGATTATGTTGATTTTCTTCCTTTCTTTTTTCTTTTTTTTTAATCTTTTTTTTGTTTTTATTTTTGCTTTTTTTGTTTTTTTAATCGGAAGCACAAATTAAATAATATTTACGCCCAGTTGTTGGGCCCAAACATCATGTAATTTGACTTTCTTTTTTATTTATTTTATAGCATTGCATGTGAAAAGTGCATAAAAAAACAAAAATACTAGTGCGTATTTAATAATAGAAAAACAAAGAAGCACTTTAATTACAGTGTATCATAACAGTTATAGATTAAAACTAGTCAAATATATAACAAATATTAATAATAAAAATAAAAATAAAAAAGGAAAAAAGACCAACGCATGTATTCTTGCGGATTTTGTGAAGAACCTTTGCAATAAAAAGTTAAAAAAAGAAGAAAGAAAGAAAAAAAAAAAAAAAGCAAAAAGAAAAAAATTTACTTCCCAAAAATTTAAGTCTGATTCAGGCCCAGAAATTGGAGCTGAATGGTCGAACAAGGCTAGTATGCATGTTGGTCCAATATAAAAAGTGTTTAATGAAGCCCAGCCCACTGAAAATGAGCTGCGTGATGGGTCCAACAAACTCAACCCATCAAAAAGACCGTTGGGATTGGAGCTCCCACTTTGGATAGAACCGTCCAAAAAATTTCCAAAATGGTTAGAGGGAAGGAATGATTATATTGGGGGAGGTTCTCATTTTCTCTTTTACACCCTACCACAATCACAACCATTGCGACAACCACCACCCTACCTCCACCATGCCAACAACATCACCTCCACCCCCCATGCCAACACCACTACCTCCAACATCACCCCAACTTCATCAACGCCACTGGTACCATCACCACCACTTCACTGCCTCCACCTCCACCATCACCACCAACATAAAATTTAGAGAGACAGAGGTGGAGGCCATGAAGTGGTGGTAACGATAAGGTGGCGGTGCAAGTACTGAGATTGTGGTGTTAACATGGTGGTGGAGGTGATGGTGGTGAGGTGGCAGGATCTGTTGTTTTTTGTAGTGAGAGTGGTGAGGTGTATTTAGTTATTTTGGAAAGGAGAATCCGCCTAAATAATAAGGGAGATCGTCTAATACATCCATTATGAGTTTAATTCAGCCTGTTTAGTCCAAAAATAAAATTTGGACTCTTTAACTAATTCAAAGTTATGTTTTGTTCTCCTTCTTCTTCTTATTTGGGCTTTAGGCCCACACTTTGAATGCCCCCTCTTGCCAATTTGGACTCTTTAACTAATTCAAAGTTATGTTTTGTTCTCCTTCTTCTTCTTATTTGGGCTTTAGGCCCACACTTTGAATGCCCCCTCTTGCCAATTTGGACTCTTTAACTAATTCAAAGTTATGTTTTGTTCTCCTTCTTCTTCTTATTTGGGCTTTAGGCCCACACTTTGAATGCCCCCTCTTGCCATTTTGGGAGTCCTAATAACATCCGTCATCAAAAGAGGAACAAAAAATTGGGAAGTTTTATTCGCGCTCCCAAAATCTTGATGGCTAGCACAAGAAGAGGGTCATTCTTATCAAATAAAATGAGGCAATAAGCCCACCAAAACACAAAATGTATAGTGCCAATAAAATTTAACCTAGAAAATTATACCAGCGGGCCCACAAACTTTATCCATCCAGCATCCAAATCAAACCAATTCAAACTGCCAACAAACTTTTGGGATGCACTTTTAACATTTCACTAATAGCATGTTTGGATTGCAGGAATGGAATCACATTCCCAGGAATGTGATTCCAAGCTTGTGTTTGGTTCGCAGAATCAGGCTGGAATCACATTCCCGGGAATGTGAGATTCCCTCATTTAGGGGGAATAACAATCCCGTGGGGGAGGTGGGATTACCATTCCCATTCCCCTGTAATCAATTATGATATTTTTTTAAGACAATCTTACCCTTACATATTTTCACTATTTACAAATACAATCCCAAACCATGTTTAGACACTTCAACCTCTTTTTTTTTTCTTTTTCTTTTTCCTAATCGTGACTTCTTTCTAGAAGAGAAAAATAAATAAAAGAAGAGAATAAGATCGACGGATTTCCATTTGAGACATTCATCGAGTATGAGTTTCAATCTAACTCAATGATTAAAATGGTAAATAAGCCAATATATATATGAGATATGAAAAATATGAATTGATTTTTATTTGTTGATAAAGAATTAATTTTTTGTTTCAATGCTTGTTATGAAAAATATGAATAATTTTTTATTTCCATGCTTATTTTTAATAATATATATTTGGATGGGGTATATGGGAAAATTTAGCCTTTTTCGGATTCCTATTCCTGCATGAACCAAACACTGGAATAGGAATGTAGCAAGAATCATATTCCTATTCCTGGTTGAACCAAACATAAAATAAGGGAATGTCATTCCTAGGAATAGCATTCTAGGAATGTGATTCCTGGGAATGTGATTCCATTCCCGCGATCCAAACATGGCATAATAGGCAAAATGAGGTAATAACCATCGAGTGATCCATAATCCATTCGTTAAAAAGTATTTTAGGTTGTTTTTAGATTGCTTTCATGTAGCCCTAGCCTAGGGACTCGTATACAAATTCATGTACGTACACAACAAACAATGTATGCCGATCCCGACCCTTTTCTAATATACTGTATTTACAGTATAGCATCCAAGATTTGAAAGCATCCGGATTTCATGCGCTTAAATGCGTTCATCCGTCCAATATATGAATGGATTCCTACCTATGAAGCACATACACTCTCTAAGGGAAGGGTAGAATGTTTGTGTCGTATTCGTATCTCGTGTCTGTATCCTGTAATGTTAGATACTTTTATGTGTATTAAAACATTTAGAAAAAAAACGTGTATATGACTCTGTGTTCCATAGTTGTGTTCGTGCTTCTTAGATTTTTTACTATGGTCTCTTCTACCATGGATTGTGTAAAACTGCCTCTCTAGCTCTTACCTTTAGGTTCAGTTCAGCCTTAGAGTCAGTATCAATCTGAATGTCTAACCCAGATTTTACTGACACTTCTATAAGAGAAGAGTGTCTATGTCGTATTCCTGTGTGCTAGGAAACACAGATACAGACATAGACACGGACACGGTGCGAGTTTTTTTCCCTTACAATTTTAACTGAAAACAGAACACGACACGGACACGGCACCCTTAGAGGAGTGTCCGTGCTTCTTAGCTTGTGTGTCACAGTGTTTTTAATTGAAAAATTAAAAAAATAGCATCCGTTCCGTGTCAATGCTTCCTAGGACCCAGGGTGCAGTGAACCTCAAATTGTGATATTAAAAAAGAAAAAGAGGTCTTGTGTTAGAAATCCTAAACTCTAACTCTTAACACTGTTGTGTGGATATTTGGTTGTAGTCTCCGTAACCCTATTCACTTTTAAAAAATTTCATTTTGTAGTATTCGCTCAATAGTTTTCAAGTTTTTTAGAGTTTTGTGCGCAATTAAATGAAAAAAGTACAATATTATTTAGACAAACATATAACTTTTGGGGGTCCACTTGGAAGATCCAAAGACTAATTTTGGGTGAAGATGTTTTCCTCATCATATAAATTGTACTCACAAAAAATTAACCCATTCTAAAACTTCCAACCATCAGGAGGATGATCGAGTGGTTAAGACACTCATCTCACAAAATGGAGGTCGAGTGATCGAGTCTTCTTGATGGCCACTCCATGGGGTTAATTCCCTAAATGTAAGAGGTTTAGATATCCCGGTATAGAAAAAAAAAATTCTAACCCCATAAAAAATTAAATAGAAATCTTCACCGTTGATTTTTTTTTTTTTTGGGACAAATGAGCGGGGTTTAGGAAGACCTCAACCAACAAGAAAAGGCAAAGCTAAACTCTACTATATACATAGTTACATTTTTCCTCAAAGATAATCTTCTTCATGTCTTCTTCGCAGTTGGTCTGTCCATAAATATGATGGATATAAAAGTAGTCACACTCTTTAACGAGTCGAATAATACACCTCCAAAGATGTCTAGCTTGCCAAGGGGGTTTCGCATAACTCACTGTTGATTTTGAATCAACTTCCAACCAATTTTTAGTTGGATTAGAAATTTTAGAATGAACTATTTTTTTTAGGATGTTCTAAATGATGATGAAAACATCCTCATTAAAAATCAATCCTTGAATCGTATTCATATGAACCCCCAAAGTTTATGTTTGGCTAAACATAAAATCTTTTGTCCCAATAGTGGCGTTCTAAAAAAAATGCACCTCATACATTAAGACCTTAGACCTTATTCTTCAATTTTTTTGGCCTTATAATCCGATTCTCCATTTCATCTACCTTTTAAAAGTTAGAAGAATCTAAGAATTGCTCATCAGGAAAAGAGAATCTAATTATTGAATTACCTTGCTGAATCTATGCTGATGCCAACTAACCCCCACTTGATGAAAATTCTGCTCTTAAAATTCTTTTTTTTTTCGTAACTTCCAATTTGTTGAATCAGTGACTCGACCACGAATCGTCCTTACTGACTCAGCTCCCCGGTTCATTAGTCAGAATCTACCTCTAACTCATTCCAGCATTAAGCCTCAATGACAGAATCCATGTACAACTGAGTCAAACCCGATGAGTCAACTCGCCAGCCTCAGGGCTTTATATGTTTTATGTATAATTTATAATGGTTTTGTGAAATGAGGAACAAAAAAAAAAATTTATAAAAAAACACACACAAAAACAAAAAAAATCTTACTAATTTATCAGTTGATTTGGAAAATATTAATGAACATTTGAATACATATCAAAGAAAACTTCAAAAAATAGATGTTTACATGAAACCAAGACAAGAACAAGTTAAATCTCTAAAGATCAAAAGGACAGGGAGCAAGAATGATCCATGGCCCTCATTTTTGTCTACTCTTGACAGATATTATTCAGACATGGAGGACATAAAAATGGGAAACAACCAAAATAAAAACATCCAAGACATGCAAAACACAGTTGTAATTACACCAAATTTCCTCAGAATTCTGTACCTTTACCTTGTCAATAAAAACATTTTACTACACAAGAAGAGAAACAACAACCCATGTGAAAAAATAAAACAATATGACTCAGAATCTTTACTATAAAGTCCAAAAACAAAACAAAAATATGGATCAGACAAACCACAATATCAACTTATAGTAAGTACTGTTGTTCTTGTTATTGTTGTAAGATGTATGATCATAACAAGCATTTTCACTGTTCTTTAGATACTATATATAAATGTTATCTCAAAAAGGACACAAAGATATATAGATCTGATTTGTGAGGAAAATGACAATAAAAAAAACAGGGCAAGGACTGGAGAACAGGGAAGCAAAAGCATTATTGACATTTTTCATCTCAAACTTGATACAAAACCCAAATACCCAGTTGGGTTTCTCTGCAACTCTCATAAAAGAAAAAAGAAAAAATCAAAATATATATGATGTGTTTTATTGTTCATGACATGACATAATTAAAGGTGGAAGAAAAATTAATAGGTACTATAGAAGACCTACTCTGCAACTATTTAAGAACATGGTTATCTATATTCTCTCCAGCTTGTGAGTGGGCTCATCTGTTTTTGCATTAAAAGTTGCTTCTTATTTATGATAGATACCATGAATTAAAGTTGATTGGATTTTCAGGTGTGAAATGTAATGAGCAAGTGAGCAACCCTTTTTCTTTCAAATTTAAGAACTTGGGGTTCTATTATTTTTTATTCCTTTTGTGATTAGTTTGTTTCTCTTTTCTTTTCTGTTTTTTTCTTTATATATCTCTTACTTTATGAAAAGCCTGTACTAATTACAAGCCAGAGAATTAATTGTTGTTAGGATTTCCACTTGGTGAAATTTAATCTAGCAAACAATATAATGTGGGTTTTATGCGACTTTGACAATATTGAGTGAGATGGGTCTATCAGTGTCTTTTGTATTTGTGTACAGAGCTGCTGTTTTATGGTTGACGAAGGGTCAGAGACATAAAGATATAAGTGGGTTGGTTTCAAGAGATGAAGATTACTTGTGTTTAGGTATACATCTTTCATATTCAAGAAACTTCAGTTTTGAATCTTTTTTTGTTTGTTGAGTTTCTTTCTCCTTTTTCTTTCTTCTCTTCATCTTTCAAGACTCATGGAGTCCTCCCAACTCTTTGGAAAAATAGAAGAATGTAGCAGTAGTGAATCAGGTTGGACCATGTATATTGCCTCCCCCATGCATCACCATGATGATGATGATCATAGTGATGATAGTGAAGAAGAAAAAAAAGATGATGATGATAGTCATGATAATGATGATGATCATGATGGTGATGATAGTGATGATTCTTTGGCTTCTGATGCCTCTTCAGGTCCAAATAATCATGAACATCCACATCGAAACGATGAGGGTGGTCATGACATGACTCATTTCAAGCATGATGAGGGCAACAATAGCAAGTATTATGGATACAAGAAAAGCTACAAACAACTGAAGAAGAAAAGGGATGAAGAAAAGACAAAGGAAAATGTAAAGGATGAGTCAGTGCTAAAGGCAAGTAGTGTTATTAGTCCTGTTCTGAGTGTAGCCAAGGTAGGAAAAACCAATTGTATGGCCAAAAGCAAGTAGATTTTTCTTCTGCTTGGCTTGTAGGATGGTCTCCTAGGTTGCTATTGATGTTTCTTAGATAAGCAAAGAGACTATGATCCATCTCCTTGTTCTGAAATTCCAATATGATTTTTGAATCCTTATATAGACTTAGTTTGTTTGCATTAGAATTCTTTGATATAGACTAATGGCTAATGCAAGCACATTAGATGACGATGGTGATGAGTTGTTTTGCCTATTCTGTCAATTTGAACCTACTATGTTGTTTACCTCTTTTTTTCTTTACTTATTCTTAGACCTTGTTTACTCTGGTCCGTGGGCTCATAGACCCAATGGCTGATTTTTTTGTGGGGATGATCTCATCCTAAGTCACCCTTACAAAAAATTACATCGTTCTAAATTTTCTAACACTATTAAAAATTGATTCAAATTTTAAACATTCTAAACCATCCATTTTTACCATTAAATTTTAACCAACTTTTTAAGGGGTTAGAAGTTTCAGAAAGAAGTGATTTTACGTGAAGATGACTTACACGGTGAGGAGATCATCCCCACAATGAATCAGCCCTTGGGTCATATACATTTGGGTCCACAGACTAGTGTAAACTTGTAAAAATAATTAAAGAAAAAAGTGAGGTAAGCAGCATAATACACGGGTCGATCCAAAATTGCCCTTTCTTATGCTATATGCCTATATCTAGAATGCAAAGAAAACAAGAAAGGAAAAAACAGAAACAGAAAACCAGGAATAGTATAGTCACTTGTTAAGTTGTTATGGTAGGGGAAAGGAGGATTTGTATCAAAAGTAGGAATGAGCATTATGGGTTAAGGAAATGCTTCCTGCAACTAATGTATGTATCTATGGTTGTGTGTATAGATAATGAACAGCCACAGTTTGGAGGGAGGTGATTTCTAGTGAATCGGAAAGATGAACTGATCAACTTTAGTTCATGGGATCTAGGTTATTTATGAGGAGAAATTTCCCTCGCAAGAGTTTAATGAGCTTTGAAGCTCAACAGAGTTAGCAGCACCGTTAATATGTTAACATCATTTCATCAACCCACTAGTAGTTGCTTAGGTAACTAAAGATCGACAGCGACATGGCATACTTACATTACAATGTCAGAGAGAAATTAGCAATAATTAGTTCTTCAAAAGGAAAAGCAAACAAAAGAACAAATGTCATAGCCAACACATTGGGATTTCATAAACCATACCCTTGGATAAATATGTAAACAATATAATATCTACTGTTTATTGCTTCACTTCATCTGAAGGCACTTGGTGTATTTTAAACAAAGATAGAATAAGAATAGGACTTGCAGGTTCAAATAACATTCAGATATATATATTTGTCAAGTGCACTTCTGTAACTAACCAACTTCAGAGTCATGGATTGCATGACTCTCTTCTTGTCTGATTAGATAGGTAAGATAATTTAGAAAGATCCAATGATCAATACATGTTTGAATACACATACAGTGCAGAGCAACAACAGCTATATAGATAGATATGAAAATGAAGATCTTCTGGCATCAGTGAATCCAATAGTATACGCATTATGAATTAAAGCAGAAATATGCAGGCCGTCTTCAAGTGATCAAAGCATCGGCAAAAGAACATGTTATCAAATATATGTTCACTAATTCCAAAAAAAAAAGGCATCAACTTAAGCTAAGCAAGCTTCAATTCACAGAATGTGATGGACCTAGACGCAAGTTTTAAAATCAGCTAAAAAACCAAGACATTATGACAAAAATCTCCAATAGAACATACTGATATGAAAATGAGATTGTGTTGCCTTGGTTTTCACCAAAGTCGATTCAGAACCATATAAAATTCTGAAACATGTCTACACACCACATGGATCAAGCGCATACAATCAAGCAAAAGTCTGTATAGACAAAGCAAAAGCAAACTAAGACAACTGATGGCATCATAAAATGTCAAGGATAAAATCACTTCTGTCATATGTTTTGAGAATTTTCAAAGTGTACTTCCAAAACAATGGCAGTTCAAATTTCAGTCAACAAGAGACCTGCTGTGGCGTCCTACCATGAACCCAAGACCTTTTTTCCCATAGACAAACACCATCAAGAGAAATCTAAGTTTCTGGTTATAATTTCTTCATCAAACATCAGATGAAACAAGATTGAGCTCCCCAGAGACCAAGATGAAGCATGCTTGGTCTTAATATAGAAAGGCGACCTTTAAACTGAAATTCTTAATAAGATTCAATGGCAGCAAGTTCTGCACATGAACAGCTACAACAGGCTAAAAAATACACTTCCAAAAACACAACAGATATATAATTTAATCGGGGACAAAGGAATCCACCAAAAAGCTGCACGGTAACTTTTACCCAATCTGTCAGTCTCAAGGGATCATTATTATTGGCAAATGTTGATTAAGTAGAAGACCAGAATCTAGGCTTATATTTTGGATTGCTTAGCAATCTTGAACCACTCGGTATGAAAGGAACCCGGTATATCAGTCCTCTCATAGGTGTGAGCTCCAAAATAATCTCTTTGAGCCTGGACCAGATTAGCTGAAAGCCTATCCCTTCTGTAAGTATCGAAATAAGCAAGACTGGCTGACATACTAGGGGTGCTGATACCTGAGTTGATAGCAAGACAGACTACTCGCCGCCAAGCAGACTGTCGCTCAATGATTTCTTTCGCAAACTCTGGGTCCACAAGAAGGTTTGCAAGATCTGGGTTCCTGTCATAGGCCTTCTTAATACGGTCCAAGAAGACGGCACGGATGATGCACCCTCCTTTCCAAATCCTAGCCAGCTCCCCCAACTTCAGGTCCCATCCCTGCTCAATGCTTTTTGCACGGATAAGATTCATCCCCTGTGCATAGCTGCAGATCTTGGATGCATAAAGAGCTTGCCTTACATCATCAATCAGCTTCTCCTTATCCACAACTTGATCTGTCAAAATGTCACTAAAGCCACCTGATTCGAAAACTTTAGCGGCTTCAACCCTTTCTTCCTTCAACCCACTGAGGAACCTTGCATCCAAAGAAGAAGCTATTGTGGGAGCTGCAACTGATAGATCAGCAGCTTGCTGGACAGTCCATTTACCAGTACCTTTCATACCAGTCTTGTCCAAGACCTTGTCAACCAAATACCCATCTCCCTTATCATCCTTAATTCCAAAAATATCTGTAGTGATCTCGATCAAGAAACTCAGAAGCTCCCCCTTGTTCCATTCCGAGAAAACACGCTGTAGTTCCTCGTTAGATAGCTTCCCAACAGATTTCAGTACATCGTACGCCTCGGCAATTAGCTGCATATCACCATATTCAATTCCATTGTGAACCATCTTAACAAAATTTCCTGATCCTCCCTTGCCTATGTATGTAACACATGGACCACTATCAGGAACCTGGGCTGCCACCTTGAGAAGGATATCCTCAATGTACGTGTAGGCCTCGAAGGATCCTCCAGGCATCATGGAGGGTCCATGCCGGGCTCCTTCTTCACCGCCAGAAACTCCCATTCCAAGATAAAGCAGACCCAATTCAGTCATGGCTTTCTCTCTCCTCTCAGTGTTCTCATACCATTCATTACCACCATCAATTATACAATCGCCTTTCTCCATGTAAACTGAGAGGGTTTTGATGGTCTGATCAACAGGAGCTCCAGCCTTAACAAGCATGATTATAACCCGAGGTTTTTGGATCGAATTAACAAAGGATTCAGGATCATGGAAGCCAAATAAAGGGAGGTTTCCTTCTTGTTTGGCTCGTTTCACAGTCTCATCAACTTTAGAGGTGGTTCTGTTGTAGACAGAAATGGGGAAGCCTTTCTCAGCAATGTTGAAAGCAAGATTTTGCCCCATGACGGCAAGGCCAGCAAGGCCTATTCTCGAGAGGTTTGGGGAAGATGTGGTCATTTTTTCCTGTTAAAATTGTGAGATTATCAGTTGGAGAGATGGAAGACATTAAACAAGGATTTTCAAAAATACAAAGTTGAATTAAAATCGGAGAAAAGAAAAACTCGAAAAAGATTACTTGGGTTCTTAAGGAGACTCAAATGCATGAAGAGAATGTGTAGATTAATGTAACATTTATGATCCCAAAATAACTCTTATGGGAAGAAGTTGATGGGGTTTTTTTAGCAAAACACCTAAGAGATTAAGATTAGTAGAACAGACTGGGATTGATCGGTAAGAAACAAAGATCAAGAGAAAAAAAAAAAAAAAAGCATCATCAGTTTCTGGTCCTCAAAGAGAACATAGATGGAACTTCCAACAAGTATTATCACTAGTTAAACTACACTTCCTTATGTAATTGTGATTCCTCAATCAAATTCAAGCCCCAAAAAAGTAAAAGATCACATTTTTAATTCTAGTACAGCCAAAATGTCTTCTCAATAGTCTAATGATCACGCCAGGTATGGACTAAACACTCACATGACATTCCGCAGTTTTTCAGAGGAAATTTTGATTCTAACAGAAACAAATCTATAATGGAACCTCTAGGTCAAATTAAACAAAATTCAAGAGCACCCACAAAATAATAATCCATAGGACGTAAAATAAGCAACTTTTAATCATAACCCACCAACAAAATTCACTAAAATCCTCATCAGATACAGCAGAACATAACAAAAGAAAAGACCCAGATTAAAGCATATGATTATCAGATCAAATAAAAAATCAGAGAGAAACAAATACAGTTCAAAACTTCTAAAATGATAGTTCAATTAGAAGATCAATACTTTGAAGAAGACACCAGATTCATTAGAATGTAGAGAACTCAAACCTGTTTCAGAAAATCCTCCAAAGCACAAAATCGAAGATCTGGGTTTTACATAAAACGAAGTATTCGATGGATTTAAATAGCTGACGAACCTCTATAACCCCAAAAGATTTCAAAGATTCTGCACTAACATTTTCAGATTTGGCTCTCATGTTTTCTTTTTTCTTTACTTTTTTGTTCCACCAACCAACCATGGTTGGCCAAATCGGTGGGACCGGTTATAAATCGTCCTGGTCATGGAATCCGACCGATGCATAAATAACTCTATCGATTCACACATTAAACATGGGATCAAGGGAAGTTTTTAAGGATCAAGGGATGGGCATGTCCAATGGGAAACCCTACTTATAAGGAGTTGATTGTCTTTTTTGAGGAGTCCATGGACTATCCATCGGAGAAGTGGATAGACCATGGACTAATACTTAAAAAATGATTTTCCTCGACCAATAACTTATGTGTATGAAGGACTATTAAGGCTCGTTGGTCAGCATTGTCGAAGCCTTCTTCCTTCAGTACCTTGAGGATCCCTTAATGGACGTATTATGAGAAGGATATGGTAGTTAGGGATCCACAAGAGACCTCCTCAAACCTCAGATCTAGGATTTAGGGTTCCCAATGAAATTGGCTTGTTTAAGGGTAGCTAACTCAATCACTTAACACAATTAAGATGAATTGCTATTTTGTCCATCTACTTTACATTTTACTACTGATGTCTTCTGAAAGTTCATGCATGTGTTCTTTACGTTGAATTTTTCTAAATAGGCGCACACATAAGAAATGTATTGTTATTGTAATTTTTTCACATATTTGCACTTTTGTTATTTTCTAAAGTATTTTTTTTACTTCATTTTTTTTATTAACACCTCACTTATTTTTACACCTTATTTACACCGAAAATTAACTCTTTTATCATTTTTACACATGCCATGTAGGCTGGTGTAAGCGATGTATGTGTATGGGTTCACATAAAGATGATCTAAAACTAACAATAAGTATAGTATTAATAGAGAAAATATAATGTTTCAATATTACTTTTTTCTTTTTCTTTTTTGTGGGTAACACGAGCAGTGCTAGATGGAATCTAGGATAGACAATCTAGGTTGAAATCAGTCTTAGGTGATCTGATAGGCCAAAATCTAACAATAAGGGATCCCATAGGCCAAAACTTAAAGATAAGAGATCTTTCTATTCAATATCTTTACCATATATAAGAGGCTACATCAGTCAATAGTAACGCCTGATGCAGCCACTTGAGTGGGGTGAAATAAAGAGAGAGAAAGAAAGTAAAAAGAGAGCAAATGGCGGCGACGTGTAATTAGGGGGCGTTGCTACAGTTCAACGCTATAGTAACGTCCTCACAATTTTTGTTTTTTATTTTTTTTAACTTTTTAACAAATGACGGTTGTGTCCTGTAATTTTATGTTATTTATTTGCACTTGGTTTACACTTTCCAGTAGGGTCGTATGGAGTCGATCTAAGGGCTGATTTTTTTGAACGATGATCTACTCGACATTTATATCACATCTGACTATACATCGTTATCAGTGGACTCACACAATATCTATTTTATTTATATTTAATTTACACTCTACTTACACCAATTTTAGAGTTCACTCAAATTTGATTCAAGAGCTAATTTTGTGTATAGAAGATCTCCTCAATGTTGATATCATATTAGTCTAGGATTCATCTATAAGTGGCATCACATATATATATATTTTAATAATAACGCGCTGTAAAATTTACTTACTCACACGTGCGAGGGGGCAAAATAAATTTGTCACGCGCGAAGCGCGTGTGGGGATACGCGTGAAGCACACGTGAGTGGTAACGCACGTAGCGCGTTTGAACATCTTACTCAATCAAAGATGGACAATCAACTCACGTGTGGGGGACTCGTTAATTAAAAAGGAGTACTTCTGAGGAATTTAAACACAAAGCAGGCCAACGCATCCAACCATTTTACAAGTGGTTTTTTGCACACTCCTTTGCTGAAAAAAATGAAGGAAAAGGACAAAATTGTTAATAAAATGGCTTCAAACTTTTGATTTTGCAAAGCTTTCAGCCAACGATGACTCGAGTCACTCGACCCAATCAACTCAATCACATAAAGTTGCCTACTTACGGCAAAGGTTGTAAGACGACAAAAAGGTCACGGTTCACGAACGTCACGTTTTGCTTAGAAAGAAGAAATGTGTCACTTATATGCTCAGCGCGTGTCTGACTGATGACTGCTGACAACAAAAATGTCAGCACAAGATTCTAAGACCGTGAGATGTCCCTAAATCTCTTTGTATGAAATCATCCAACGATGATGATACACCAATGCTTGTAAGCACTAGTGCTGAGTGTATCATTCATTACCTGTTGCAATAAAATAAAATAAATTATGGGATTAATTAAAGGAATTAGAAGTCAATTTCCAATTGATTTAAAAAAAAATTGATTCCTTTCCCAAAAATTTAATGATAAATTAAAGCAAATACAACTTGGAATTACTCGGGGTAGGTGAACCTAGATCTGTGGATGTTAGGTGAGAAGTAAAGGGGATATCATGCCTTGGGTTCATTGTAATCTGGTGGTCCTAGTTTATTGACAACTACTCTGGTTCATCCATCAAATTAATGGACAGACCGTTCAAATTGTCCCACCTAAGTGTGGCCCTCTCTTTTAGGTGGAGGTGGCGAAACATGACCCGAACCACCGATTCTATCCTAATTCGACCCGCCAACCCTACCTTAATTTGACTTGCCAATCCCATTTTAATTCGACCGGCTAACTTAACAAGTCAAGATTAGAGTTTAGCATTAACTCTGGTAGGATTAGGATCGACCCTGACTTAATGACACTGAGGTATTAACAGTGATATTCTAGTTAGGGTTTGATAATCTTGACCCACCAATCCATCAACCTTAACCTTGACCCGTTACTAAGTCTACTTTTATGGTTTTTTTTTTTATCGAAAACTATATTTAGGTTTATCTATTCGATTCAAGGTGATCTATTCTCAATATGGCTAGGTTATTTTTCGCAGATAACTTTGGACCTAGACCTGGCACACGGTTCGGTTTAGTTGGGTTTTTTTTCAAACCCATAGCCAAACCATTAATTAATTTAGAAGGACCAAAACCATACCAAACTATGATGGTTTTTTTTAGAACCAAAACCACACCATAGGTTTTTTAAATTTTTTTAGTTTTTCGATTTTTTTCCAAATTTCGAATTTTTTTAGAGGTTTTTGGTTTTTTTAACGGACAAATCATTCAAAACTAAAGTTTAACTAGATTAAAAAAAAATTAACCTATGACATTTATCAATTGATCATTTAAACTTAAACTAAAATATGACATAATTAGAGCACTTGCATTATAAAAAATTAAAGTTCGTTCAAACTTAAAAAATAAAAATCTGATAATAACTAAATATTTATATAAATTTAAAACATAAAAAAAATGTCCAAGTGTTCAACCATCTTAAGTAATTATCAATTCTCTCTCTTTTTTTGTGAAAATTATTAAATTTAATATGAGAAGATTATCCTTACCAAAAATCATATCAATCAAAAATAATTATTAGATAATTTATCGACTATCTATTTTAATTATTACTTTTAAATTAAATTTTGATAGGGTTAAACATTTTGTTACGATATGATTAGGGACGAAGTCATAAATTTTTTTAAGGAAAAAAACCACAAAGCACAACAAATTTCTTTGGTGTGCCTAAAAGCTTGTGGGGTACGTGTTAAAAAATGAGTTGGTTAAATTCTAATTTTACAAAAAACTAAGACACAATATACTAAAATCTTAATACTTGGTGGGGCACTCAATTTCCTCATAGGTATTAGATGTTGGAGTTAAAAAAAAAAAATTTGGTGGGGCTCACTCCCCAACAACGTGCAAGATAGCTCGTCCCCTAATATGATTTATTTTTTTTTTATAAAGATTCATGGTGAAGTCTGTGAAGAGTTCATCTTCATATCTTAGATATCTCTATATGGACCTCAACATATTTTTCATAGCAACATAGTGGCAATTTTAATCATGGTATGTCCACAATTGAATTTTTTCACAATAAAAATAATAATTATACAAAATAATAAATATATTATAAATAAATTAATAAATATGTATAAATTTGATAACACACATCACATATATGTATTACCTCATATAGGATACAAATTGACATAGATACATTGACTTATGAAATTGTGATTATATTAAGAGAGAGACTCCTTAATTCATATTTTAATAAGTTAGTATGCATATTTATACATAATAATGCATGTGTATACTATATAGGTATATGTGCGAGTTTTTTTAGTTTGATCTTTCGATTCGGTGTTTTTGGTACGGTTCAAAAAAAATGAGATCGAACAGAACTCGACCACACAGGGGCGAGTCTTAGTGCTAAGACTCACCCACTGAGGCCGAATCCTGCACTTAGGACCATAGTAACCAAAAACGCCCAAACATGCTGGCGCTCCCGCTCCCAAACTGCGTATTCGCGTTTTGGGAGTGGGAGCGCCTTCGATCCGCGGTTCGAGAATTTTCGGAGCGCGGTTCGAGAACTAGAGCGCGGTTCGTGAATTTTCGGAGCGCGGTTCCATTTTTGGGAGCGCCTAATCAACAAAATATTTTCAAATGTCTATTTTTTTTTGGTTAAGTTTGTCCAAATGGACTAATTTTTTTGCATGTATGTTATTTATACTATTTGGATCATATTTTAAAAAAATCTACTCAATCGGAGACTTATATCACTACAAACACTTAATTTAGACTTCATAGTGTAAATGAACGGCTGGCATTTAAAGTGATTTGTTTGGAGGGTTAGATATCTCTGATTGAGCTGATTTTTGGTGGACATCTTATAAATAATGATAATATTATATAAAAAAATCAGCTGATTTGAAGACGTCTAACTTGTAAAAAAATTCGTTCAAAAATAACCTTATTAAGTGCCCTTAAAGCACACGTTATATGGTTGTATTTCCCACTTACTTTTTGGACAGTAAAAATTTATTTTTTCCATAATAAAATATAATTAATATGAGAAACAATAAATTTTAGTTATTATATATATAGTATGAGGGAGGTTATTGCACCCCCTCTTAGAACACCTCCTTATAACGCCCCTCCTATGGAGCCCACATTCGATACATCCAAGGGCTGATTTTTTTATGGGATGTTCTTCTCAATATGTAGATCATCATATTAAAAAATCAGTCTATTCTAAAACTTTTAACCCCCTCAAATTACTTATCAAAAATTGATAACTATTTGACCCCTCAAATAGTTACTAAATAGTTACTAATTTTCAAAGGTTAATTTGAAGGGGTTAGAAGTTTTAGAACGAACTAATTTTTTAATATTATGATATACATATTGAGAAGAACATCCCATAAAAAAATTAGCCCTTAGATGCATCGTATGTGGGCCCCACGGGAGAGGGCGTTATATGGGGCGTTCTAAGAGGGGGTGCAATAACCTCCCTCATATAGTATACTTTATAGTTAACAAATAAGAAATATAGAAAATAATAATTTTTTAAAAATAGAATATTATTACAAAAAATACTTAATAAAATTTAAAAATTATTTTACTAACTATTCAATGATTTTGTTCATAAAAATTTATTTAATAATCTAGTTAATCATAATCTAATCAATGGTAGTCAATTAAAACTTCAACTACGTGTGAGTAAGTTAGGCGCTCCGAAGGCGCTCTGAGCCTTAGGCATTTTTAAATTTGGCGCTCCGACGCTCCCGCTCCCGCTCCCGCTCCGCGCTCTGGTTACTATGCTTAGGACTCCCTCATCCACGGGTGAGCCTTAGTGTCAAGTTTTCTCCACCCAAGGTCTAGACCTCCCATCAGGACTTCCTCAACAACTAAAAAAATTAAGATTAAAGAATAAAAACAAACCCTTAACCTTCTTCTTCGTAGGACGTACGGTAGAGGATGGGGTGGATTGAGTCGCTTCGACCTCGCGATCGACCTTCTCCTTCGTTGAATGCTCTCAAATGGAAAAAAAATACACTTGATTTCTTCCTCTAAATAATGGTGGTTTAGGAGCTCGGCCTCAAAGGATCGTGAGCTCGACTTCTAGGGTTTTAGAAACGAAGGAAGAGAATGAAAGAGGGAAAGAGGGAAGAAAAAGGGATCATTTTATTTTTTGGGTTAAAAAGTTTTTTGTTTTATTAAAAATAATAATTAATGTTTAGAAGTGCGATATCTCCAATCAAAATGTGGGATAAAAGTGATAAATTAAGAGATACCCCTGAGTGTAGGCCACAACCTATAAAAAACTTAAGTGTCAATACCAACACTCTAAAACAATTAACTTAATAGTAAAGTCTGGAGAATCACCACTGCGGACAAAGAAAAACTACCTACATCTACGGGAATACAAGGTGGCCACCCAAAACAAAGAGAGGGCATCAAAATATTACATGGGTCAAACTTTTAATGGCAAACTATAACCAAAAAAATTTGAACCCAAGACCTCCGAGAGGGGTGCATAATCACTGGACCAGGGGCTTCCTCACAAAATAGTAGGGTCATCTCCATGTGGGAGGCTGGTGTTTAAAGAGAAAAGGTGGGGTGGCAGTATAATTTCCCCTTCATTTTATTTTCCATTCCGCGCCTAATCTTTTCTTTTTTGTGACGTTTCTGCGCTCTGCTTTTGTTCAGTTGTTCTGCTGTTTTCTATCTCTACTATATATCTTTCTTTTGTCTTCAATTCTTTAAGAACTCTCCTCGTTCTTACTCTCAAACGATTAGGGTTTCGTTTCTACTGATTAAACTTCTCCGATAATTTTTTCTGCTTGGGATGGAGTTCGTGACGCTTAAATTAACAACAACTCAACGGATTCTTGTCGTCAATGTAAAATGAGGTAACTGATTCTTTTGAATCTTCCTTGATTAAGATTTTAACTAAAAATCACTTCTCTTAATTTTGTTCATTTGTATCGACGTTTGATGATCTGCAATTATGTTGCTTTGATTACTTATTGAAAATGAGTTTTTAGGTTATACTGATAATTCACTCCATCACTCAAACTGGTATGGTTGGTTATCAATGGTTAGACCGTTACAAATTCTTTCAATTTAGATCTCTGATACTCTAAAAAACTACCTTTGATTACCACCATTTTGATGGAAATCCTGTTATTATAAATTTATAATGTGCCTAGGTTAAGTAGTTAGATCTTCCGCATAGGCCGGTCTTTTGAGGAGTGTTGTTGAAGGTACTTACCATTTGGTATCAGAGCTGGCACCACGTTCCAAGTTCGACTTCTCGAAATAGCTTCTTGGGGGATTAAACTAAGGAAGGGGCAAATGGCTCGAGTATGGCTCTCTTATAAGAGCAGGCACCATGTTCCAATTTCGAGTCCTCGAAAGAGCTTCTTAGGGGGTTAAACTGTATATGGAAGGGGAAAATGGCTCCCAGTAGTGCCCTCTTATAAGGGGGTTGACCCATGGAAGGGGTATGTATAGGACCCAAGTGGGGTCACCCTGACGTGGACGTTGGCTTGGAATTAAGGGTGTGGATTGTTATGTGCCTGTGTTAAGTAATTATCTCCCACTCCTTGACAGGCCGGTCTTTTGAGTAGTATTGGTAGAAGTACTACTTCCCATATTAGATAGAACTGAATGGATAAATCTTCACTACATTGCTCATTGAAGGTTGCTTCAGACGAATACTTAACACACCATAGAGGAACTATAGACATCCTTTTCGTCTTCTCTCTATCCTTCCTTTCAATTCAGAACTTCGTTATCAAACTTCTCCAATTCGGCCGTGTCAAATTTCTCCCAGATCTATTTAGGGAAACACTGATGGCTCTCAGTCAAATTAAGGTCTAAATTCCTTCTCCTCCAAACAATTTTAAGCAACATCATACCGTAACTGTAAACGTCACAATGTCACATTTATATGTTGCGGGAAATGGCATCCATAGCTCTGGTGCATCAGAACCTGGTGTTCCCCGACCTCCAGTTTTCGTGACAAGAGAATTTTTATTTCAAAGCTTAGCTTAACCAAAATATTCAACTTTTGAGATAAATTCGAGTCTAGGAGAAGATTACCAGGTTTTATATCATAGTGAACTATCCATGTACCCTCCTCATCGTTCAGTTAGAATGCTGGACTGTTCAACATGATCTTCAAGTGGTCCCACAACGTTATCCTGAACAATCCATGTTCTTCACCATACAAAAGCTCCTGCGCAGCGATCACCATTTCCTGTGAACCAGAACCAGCAAGAATTTGAAGGTGATTAGACTCCCTCTCAATACAGCTAAAGTAGATAAGACAAGAAAAAAAAAGAATATGATGAGATGACTAAATCAAAAAAGAAGATAAATCTGTAGTTCAATTCTCTGAGGGATCAGACCTTTCCAACCTATCTCAAACAAACTGTCTAATTAGCGGATCATTTGCATAGTACATTTGTTGAGCTAACAAATTAAGATCTATTATCTGATTTACAAAAAGAAAAAGGAAAAAGTAAAAAAAAGACAATTGTAAACCACAATAGTTTGCTTCAGTAAATCTCCTTAAGACATTAATGTCTATTGTGATAAGAAAACCAATTACATTATTGACAAAATTCAAATCTAAATTACAACTTGAGAAAATATTAGGACATAAACTACTGAGCATTGATATAAGCCATATATATATTACACTGTAGAACTAAGATCTTGTCACGAAGTAGCCATTTCTATCTCATACTTCTTCATAATTGTGGTATAATTCCTGTAACCATTGGGAGATGTTCTTCCGGTGGTTAGTGTTTCATCTCCGCTGGTTTTAGTTTGTAGAGCTAAAGCTGCACTCAAAAAGCCTAGATGCAAAAATGGGTTTGGTGGCACCATAACTTCTGCATCTCCCTCTAAAATCTTCACCACATTGCTCATTGAAGGTCTTGCCTCTGGCGAGTACTGAACACACCATAGAGCAACCAAAGCCATCCTTTTAGCCTTCTCTCTAACCTTCTCTTCAATGCCAAACTGATTTATCATCTCATCCAATTCTGCCTTTTCAAAATTCTCCCAAACCTGTCTAGGAAACCACTGATGGCTCTCAGTCAAATTAAGGTCTAAATTCCTTCTCGTCCCAACAATTTCAAACAACATCATACCGTAACTGTAAACATCGCACTTGTATGTTACGGGAAATGGCATCCACAGCTCTGGTGCAGCATAACCCGGTGTTCCCCGACCTCCAGTCAAGGTGACATGAGAACTATCTCTATTGCAGAGCTTAGCTAAACCGAAATCTGCAACTTTGGGATGTAAATTTGAGTCTAGGAGAATGTTACCAGGCTTTATGTCATAGTGAATTATCCTCTTCTGACAGTCTTCATGCAAATATGCAAGTCCCTTGGCTGTTCCAATAGCGATCTCATATAGTTTCTCCCACTTTATGTTCTGGTTTTTGCCGAACAAAATCCTGTCAAGCGATCCGTTCTCCATGAACTCATAAACAAGAGCTTTCGTCGTGGAATCAAAGCAAAACCCATATAATCTAACTAGATTGTTATGGTAGGTCCTACCAATTGTGCTCACTTCTGCCATGAATTGCTCTTTTACTCCCTCACCTGCACTGTTATTCAGTACCTTAACAGCAACTTGTACTCCATTAGGAAACTGTCCTTCGTAAACGACTCCAAACCCACCTGCACCTAATCTTACTGCGTAATTCCAAGTGAAGTCTTGTAGTTGTGAAGGCGTAAACCGGATAGGTTTCTCTCTACCCATGTCACTCAGAAACTTCTCTATTACTGATACAACTAAGGGCACCTCCTGTTGTAACTTTGGCTGTTCAACATAGTTAAGCCTTCCTCCCAGATTTTCTACTGTGACGACATCAAACATCCGTAGTACCACAGGTGCAGAAACAGCAGCTTCAACATCATCATCATCATCATGAACTTTTTGATCAGCCTGACTATCCAAAGTTGGTAACGACGAGTCTTGCTTATGAACTTTACGGGTCTGATTATTCGTTGCAGGTATATCGGTGCCATACCTCATCCGTAGTAGGCTTGGTACTGAGACGACGTCATGAACTCTTTTTGGCTGATTTTTTGTTTTCTTGGATCTCAGTTTATTTATCAAGCACTTGAGAACTCCAGCAAGAACCAATATTCCTGCAGAAACTATTATTATTATTATTATTACATAAACTGGTTCCATTTTAGGGATTTTTCTCTTGGAATTCAGTTGTTATTTGGTAGAGACTGGGATAGAACAAACAATATGAATGAACTTTGCAAATTTAATTAACAAGTTAAAATAGAGAGAAATGCAAAAGATGCATGTAGTTGGCTGGCCATTCTGAGAGTGATGGAGGTGTAATGGATGCAGGCTGGCCTGTAAGGATGATTTGTTCAAGAGTTGGTCAACAATTTTGACAAAAAAAGATCCCATCAACTATCCCTTGGAACTTAACTGAAACTTACAAAAATAAGGGCCCTAGCTCAACCATTTTCAAACTTTAGCAATAACTCGATCCCTTGACCTGTTTTGACCGTTATTGACTCACTGAAACACCAAGGTTAGAATTATTAATTTTAATTTGTATATATTAACTAAGGGTATAAATCATCCCTTGACTAAGTAATAATTAAACCAATTAATTAATGTCCTAATGATTGTCTCTTCCTTGAGGTTATACACTTGAAAACAAACAGACGCTTTCATATCTGTAAGCTGGATTTGAAATTTATTAATAAATTTTTTTAAAGGATATTCTCTTTTTTTATGAAATTTAGAATATTCTTTTTTTTTTCTTTTTTTTTTTTTGCGCGTGTATTAAGATGTGGCTGTTCCCAATTACAAGATCATTCTGTTATGTTATTTTATCAGTCTTCATGGTATTGAATCTATTGATTCCGGTGTACTATGTAGTACTATTGTCCTAGGTTTTATTAGGTCGTAATTGAGGGATCCAAGCCGGGCCAAAATCACAATGATTTTTGATAGTAAGCTCTTCCTTTCTTTCTTTCTTTTCTTTTCTATTCTTTTTTTTTTTAATCAATAAAAGAGAGCTGGATGAATTAAAATTACTTGCATCAAAGGATGCATTAGTATATAAAAAGTGCACAACCAACGTCCCAAAAAAAACTTGCATCAAAGGATGCAGTAGTATATAAAAAGTGTACAACCAACGTCCCCAAAAAAACAAACGCCCCCAAAAAACAAAGCTAGCTAGTACATTCTGCTTGAAAAAAAAAGAAGAAGGTAAAAATACAAAAAAAAAAAGAAAAAAAGAAAACCTTTCGACAACAACATCAAGAACATGTTTGGCAACCCATTAATAAGTTACTTTTCTACTTATAGAAAAAAATGTATATGAAATGTAAAAACAAAATGACTTACTTAAGCTAAATTTTTTTATTTTTTTTTGGTTTTGACTTGTGAGAGTAGTGACTTTTGCCTCGAGTTGTGAATTAGGTTTGTCTTTTTCTTTCTTAAATCATTATCGGTCTCCAACAAACTACTACTTTCATACTAATTTATTTACTTATAAGTTAGTACTTTACCATACAAACTTCTCCTAACTAATGACTTCTCAAAAGTAGAAGTGCTTCTACAAGAAGCATAAACGCTATGACTTATGGTTGCCAAACACCCACCAAATTAAAGACATAGAACCATCTCTGAAACGTGAATATAAGCTCTTATTCACGGATACGTAAGTATACGATACAGTGTACTAATTTCATAAACAAGTAGCATGTATGTGCGTTGCACATGCTTGAAAAGAGCGTGTGTATTTTCTAAATTCATNAATACAGATAATATCATTGAGGAGGATTTTGCACTGCATAAGTTGGTAAATCTGGATGGAATGGGCGAAATACCACTCAGAGAAAAGTTATCCCCAGCAAAGTTTGACGAGGTGTTTGAAGGTATGCTGGACATTTTCTCAGAAGAAAATGATAAAGAGGAAAGTCTTGATGAATCTCTGGTAAGCAATGACGCCTCTTCAAATCCAATTGAGAATTTTGTCGAAACTCCAATACACATCCCAATTGAAAAAGATGCATGTTTTATTTCGAATCACACTATTAGTGAATCTTCAACCTCATCACCTCCAGGATTTAGTAGAAAGCAAAAAATTGAGATTAAAGATTCAGCCTCAACCTTCTTGAAATTTCACCTATTCCTAGGTGAATGTCTAATCCAATAAACACTAATCTAAGTGTATATGGAAGGGGGATCAATGTCTACCTATTTAAAATTTAATTCACAATGAATTCATAATAAGTAGAAATTGAAACAAGCAAGTATTGACTTATTTGATTCTCGAATGCGGAATTAAGAGAGAATCAAATATTTCAATCTTGCACAAAAATCATTCACACAAATTAGCATTCAACACAAATGATTTTTGTTGACGGG